>BQNB010043142.1:0-45679 GCA_026074375.1 Tanacetum coccineum | reverse complement strand
CAAACAATTAAGTTGTTAATATAAAGTTTAAAATAAAAACTGATACAAAATTGTAAAAATGTAGAGCCTAAATGGAACAAAAGTAAGCTAACACATGTGTAACGACAAACGCAATTAATTTTCCAAACAAAGTAACAATTTCAACTATAAGTGAAGTAAATATCTGACTAATGTCTGGTGTTTGAAACAAAATGAAACTTATTTAGTAACTTATTTTTGATATAAAATATATACTATGGATATAATAGAGACATAACTTAAGTTTGGCTACTGCATAATCTAAAAGGCATTTAACAATTGAACTTACGAAAACTATTTCCACTGTAGTTAGAACTCCAACTACTAATACTGCTTATGTGTCATATTCCCAAACATAAAAGTACTGAATTTTTATTACTAAACCATGACAGCTTAGGAAAAAAGTTTTTTTTGGATAACGAGCTTAAGAAAAAAGTTCAACACCCTTGTGTCTGAACTATGATACATAGTAAAGAATAGAGCCGAAAACTATAGAGACAGTTAGAGCATTGCCCAGTAGCGAATATATATGACTAAATCACCAACTATAAGACTCATTTGACACTTTATTATCGCTGACCAATTGCAATGCACATGAAAAATCACTTTATGGAAATAGACTTTCACCACTGTCACACTTGGCCAAAGGTACTTAAGTGATAATAACCCGTAGAATCAAAACCAAATGATACAGCATAGCATAGTTAACATCAAATAATATTATTTAGAACAACATATAAAGGCTAAAGAAGTAGATTTACCAAACAACTAAATTTGTGAAAACAAGCAAACAAAAAGTCAATCTGCATTGTATTATACATTATAACCTAGCTCAAGCTATAACCAGTGCAACGGTGCAGCCAAATCTCTTTTCTACACAACACTTAAATGTATTCAAAAGTTTTAACTTGTTTAAAACAATATAAAAGCACCTTCACCTTGGCCAAAATGAGATCAAATGTGACTATAATAAGCTAAACAATATGAAAGCATTATGCACTTTTGCCAACCAATTAAAACAATATATACAGTAACAAAAGTACATATATAACAAGATCAAATAGACAATCTACATTGTATCAAACATTTGACTCGGGGGTTGTTATCGTTCTCTAGGGAATAGGTTGGGAAGGCTTGAACTAAATCTAACTAAGGTCTACGAGGTTGAGAGAAGAGTATTTTTTGTATTTTTATGTTTTTATGAATGCAAGTAAAATTCTGGTTTTGAGAGGTTGATTGATTTTAGCTATCTAAACTACTAATTATCTAAACTACTTTGGTGAAAATTATATGGTAACGAACGTATTTACTTAATCCTGCACTACTCCTCGGTTGCTTCTCCTAATCCTATTGCCTTGTCATACTCATGATGATCTGTGTAAGTATTTCCTGAAGTATTAACGAATTACACGAAAATGCCATCTACGTTATATTCTCTTAGAGCAACGCACAAGTAAGGTAGAATGAAGACTATTACAAGGCCCCTATGAGATTATTAAATTCTTTAAAACACTTACGAGGGATCAACCATATTGGGGGTAAAGTAGTATGAAGACTGTTACCAGATGGTATCCTTTCTACACACTCTCGTTTCCCTAGACGTCTAAATTAACCCACTAACTAGTTTTCTAGAGACTAACGCACACATCCATCACAAGAAGAAATAGTAAAAGGATCTACAAACCAAGTTTCATGCAATCATAAGTAAATACTAATGGATCTAGCCTAGCATATTATAAAGAAGAGAAGAACATAAATCAATCATGCAACACATAGACATATTAAATGATTAAAAGATAAACGATCTCACTTGATTAAAACATGTGTTCAAGGCTGATATAAACGGGTTTTGATACCCTAAAATCGGCCCTAGGATCAGCCAAAGTCGACTTCTAAAGTTAGGGTTCGGATCCTAAAAGTTACACCCTTAAAAACCCTAATATGCATGAGTCATATAGTAAACGGGGTCGTAACGGCGTCGCAACAATCCTGACGCCGTCGCCCCGTCGAATCTTCATAGGGTTTCTTGAGGTGGCTACGAGCTGACGCCATCGCAATCTTCCTGACGTCGTCTCTTGTTAATCCTGACGCCGTCACTATGATTTGCGACGCCGTCTCTAGACACTGTATGCGTATTCTTCAAGAGAGTTGGTGTAGAGTCGTTGTCTTATCCGTTTCTTCTCCAAATGAGCCCAAGTCAAGTGTATTTCCTCCAAAAGCCATCTAAATGCTAAAAACACAAAAATAAGTATTTAAGTGCATAATTTGGGCATATTTGCATAATTTAGGGGGTTAAATGACCCCTAAAAAGCGTATAAAATGACACCTCATCAGTCAAACCTTGTGAAACCTTGTCAAACCCATCCAAACCTTGTTAAACTCCGACCAAACCTGTTAGGATTCTAGATTTAATGAGACAAAATAAATAAAAGAATGAAACAGAATGACTAAATCTAACAAATCAGAATTCTATAAGCTGATGGAGAATTATGAAGACTTGGTCAAAGTTTACAAGATAAAAATTAGGAAAGTATTTAATTAATTTAAATAGTTTCCTTATCATATTGATTTACTTCCTTTTAAGTCTTGATCTTTCCCTATATAAAGAGATCATAGACGTAGGTTTACAGCATCCCCAAAAACATAGAACTCTCCCAATGAGAGTCTAGAAAAGCGTGTGTGTGTACACGTTTAGTAGTTAGTATAGATTAATAGTTAGTTAGTAGCCCAAGTTATAGTTGGGGTAATAGGGAAAACGTTTGAATGAAAAACCTTGTTCAATAACAATTGTCTTCATTATATTTCGCTGCATAATTGTTATCATTGTTATTGTTTATCCTAGATATTAGATCTAAACAATCTGAGCTTAAACGATCTAAGGAGTTATAGCAAACTCCACAATTGGTATCAGAGCCTCGTGGCTCTTGATCTAGGGTTGGATACAAGGTTTTATTCGTGTATATTTTATGGTTTTTGGCAGCAGCAGGTATGGTGGTTGAAGTTTATGGATACGAGTTCTTATGGAAGCAGTTATTGGGATATGATTTATGGAATAAGATCTGCTTTAATTAAATGAACAATCCTTGATTTTTAGGGATTGTGTTGGACTTGGTTTTTGGCAGGTTTGACTTTGGTATGATCTTAATACTGCTTTTGGTTAGCAATATACGCTTTAGTACTGCTACTTGTGTATTGATACTGCTAGCATGTTTTTGTTATGATTTCATTTATTTTGCTGATGTTTATGGGGCGTATTGGAAGCCTATTAGAGGTGATTGTATGGGCTGTTTCATGTCTGGGCTACAAGATTAATGCTGTTCATGATCATTGACATTGATACTGTTTTATGGGTCATGATTTTTATTGTTGCTCACTACTGCAAATAAAACTGGTGCTGCGTGTTCGTGGTTCATTAGTACTGCTAGGGTATCGAAAGCAGGTACTAATGTTGGTGTTTCCTGGTTTGTGGTTGCAAACAAAAGGGCTTTTTAGAGTATTCATGGATATTGGAAGCACATTAGCAGCTGGTGATTGATTTGGTTTGTGATATATGGTTTATGATGGTCGTTATCTTTAGACTGCTTAGAGTTTGATAAGTGAGTTAGTGCTGCTAGCATTGGGTCTATAGAAAGTTAATACTGCTCATTGTTTATTTGTGCTGCTGGATTCTACTACATGTTTAAGATTACTACTGTTTGGAATTGAATTCCGGTTAGTACTGCTTGGGTTAAAAATAATGAGAGCAGTGTTAAGTAACACTGTTATAATGTTAAAACAGTTTGAACTGCTAGTTAGTACTGCTTGTTGTCAATTTGCACTACTAGTATTGTCCGATAAATGAAGTTAATACTGCTAGTTCTATCAAATATCGGACAACACATGTTTTTGGATCTTGGACAAAATTGATTGTTGAAGAAAATGGCTCGTTTTTGGATTAATTTATTGAAGATGTGATTACAAAGACGATTGATTATCACTTATTTGATGTTGTAGTTGAGTTTCATTGATGCGTGTTCTTATCATACCTTTTAGCAGGAAGTAACTTGTTCGTGCTTATAAATGATGTGACGAAGACTTGACGAATCTAGCAAAGGTGTGTGATTTTTCTTCTATTGCTCAATGCTCACATTTGCTATCACTTAGTATGTGTCTCATAGAAGATGAGGATTTTGTCAAGAGGTTGTGGTCTACTTATACTTTTGGTCTCAGCATGAGTTTGGAGTCACGTGGATAGTACAAGATATAAGACACAAGTTTGGGATATTCTACTTCTTCATCAAATTTGTTATTCTCAATTTTCTTCATCAAGTGATCACTACATAGAGCCTACAGAGTTCGAGATTCAAGAGATGGTAAACATATTGGTTTCAAGGGAAGGTTATTGATTAAATGTTTAACTATCTACATGCACCACTTAAGGGGAAGGTCATTACTACTGCTAGTCATTGTTAATACTGCTAGTTTACACTTTCTACTGCTTCAGTTCATTATTTGTGTTGAACTTCATGGAGGGTAATTTGAGTCAGTGGAAAGCTTGGATTAAAAGTCTTGATATATGATGTGTGGTTGTGAAGATCAAAGTTGCATATAGTCCCCTATTGGATAAAGACAAAAAGGGGAAGATAATTAATGAAGAGAAACTTATAGATCCTGTGGTGGCATGGCATATAGAGTTTGGCATGGAGAGTTTAACTTAAGGGGAAGATCTTAAGTTAAGGGGAAGCAGTTAGCAGTTTACAAGGAAGTTTTGTTTCATTCAGAGAAAGATTAATCTCGGAGATGATTACATCTCAACTTCTCTATTTAAGGGGAAGTTCGTACGTGACTTTGTTTGTTTTGTCATCATTAAATAGGGGAAGATTGTTAGGATTCTTGATTTGATGAGACAAAATGAATAAAAGAATGAAACAAAAGGACTTAAATGCAAAAGAAGAATTCTTCAAAAGATGGAAGATTTTGAAGATTTCAAAAGATCTCCTTATGAAGATAGAAGATATCAGAAGATCAAGTTTAATATTTAAAAGATTTATTTGTCTTATACTTATCTTCTTATGTAAGCCTTGAAATCTCTCTATATAAAGAGATTTATAGGCATCTGGTATATATATCCAAAAACATAGAACTCTCCCAATGAGAGTCTAGAAAAACGTGTGTGTGTACACGTTTAGTTAGTAGTTAGATTAATAGTTAGTGAGTTAGTAGCTCCAAGGTATAGAATTAGGGCAAGGTGGAATCATATGAATGAAAAACCTTATTCAATAACAATTGTCTTCATTATATTCCGCTGCATAATTGTTATCATTGTTATTGTTTATCCTTGATATTAGATCTAAACAATCTGAGCTTAAACGATCTAAGAAGTTATAGCAAACTCCACAAAACTTGGTCAAACCTTGTCAAACCCGAGGTTTGGCCGAGTTTGACCGGGTTTCGTCAGAGTTTGGCCGGTTTTGACCAGTTTTGGCTGGGTTTGGCCAGTTTTGACAGGGTGATCGGGTTTGAAAGTAGGCCAGTTTATGGGTGAACCAGTCGGACTTCTACAGCTATAGTTAAAGCCCTTTTTACATCTTGTGCAATTACAAAGATTGGTAGATGTTAGAATACTAGCCAGCTATTCGCGTGTTGCGGCGGCGGCGAGCAAATGTTTTTATATTATATACTTTTTGGTGATGATAACTTTATCGCCGGTGTTGCTAACAAAAATATATGGTGCTATATATAGATATAGTCGAGTCCATGCGCCTAGCGGCAACGATGTCTAATTTTCAACAATTTGTGTCTGAGGTTTATTACTTTCAAATGTACTTAGAGCTGGTTCTTCTTGGATTCTTGCATGAGTTGGTTTTTGAACGAGAGAAATGGCTTGGTATTTATAGGCTTGAATTTAACTGTAGCGCGGTTCCACCGGTTCCATTATCAGAATGGAACCGGCCAGTGCAATCTAATAGGACGGGCTAATACTGCAGCCCGGTTCTTGACGGTTACATCCATCAGATATAACCGGCTAGTGTAACTGGAAGGAACCGGCTAGTCTGACACAAAATCTGAATTCAGATTACAAAAAATATTTTCTAGATAGTTGAGTTAGAAAACTATAGGTTTAACACTAATAAACTTTATTTTCTACTTCCGATGATTTTACATTTTGTTATCGACAAAACATAGATAGATCGTGAAATATAAATAAACGTTTTTATAATTTATTTGTATTAACAACTACTTTCTCTGTTGCTAGGATCTCTCTTGGGCTTTTGATAAGTTCGAGAGGAATCCATGATTAGACTCACGGTATGGGGAGAACCCGTCTCTGTTTTTCATTCCCTCATTCCTGTCCCAGAGTATCCATGTACTCACCTCTCTTATCAGTCCTGAATCTTTTGATCAGGGACCCTTGTTGTAATTCAACTTTAGTTTTGAATACTTTGAATTTATCTAATGGCAACGTTATAAGGTTTTCGTCGCCGAAAAGGAGATGTTGATGAGTGAAGTAACTCTCGAGTTGAATACTCGGGGAGTGAGTAGGGCAAAGAGGAGCTTCCTGACCGACACCATTTAAATTACCTGTCGTTTGCCATTTTTCTTTTACTTTCTCTTTTCGTATGTCTGTTACATTTATTGATTACTTTTAACTTGCATTGTGCTTATGATTGTGTGAAGTTGTGTATGTTGTGTTCTGCCATGGGTGTGTAGCTCTTTGTAGTATAATTGTGATTGTGGAAATATTGATAGATGATGCACTATTTATTGTAAAAATTATTATCAACACTTTCATATTGCGTAACTTAATTGGTGATTTGATACAAAAGATCTAGTCCGAGAAACTCTTATGGTGGCGGTCCTATAAATGGCGGCCACATGGATGTAATAGGACGCCCCCCTCTTATTATTTATGGGGACCGCAGTAGATTGTTGATGTAATTTTTGTATTGACTAATTTAAAGTTTTATAATGGAAACGTATTCACCCCCCCCCCCTCTACGGTTTCCACAATTGGTATCAGAGCCACGTCGCTCTAGTTTTCAAAACAAATGGTTTTTAAATTAAGAATACGATCATTTATCAAATTACCTGAATTGGGGTTTAAATATGAAAGTGTTTTGATTGCTGTTCGTACTAGTTTTGTTGTTAAATATACCTCGTATACTAGCTTGAATGAAAATATTTTCAAAAAGCTTGGAAGTGTTAATATTACGTCTTTGTAAGCCCTATGAGTAAAAATGATGTCTAAAAACAGGATTTATGTGTTCGGAACACTCCATGAAGTCTCGTCCTACTTAAGTTCCAATGATTATTCGAAAAAACGTATTTTTTGGTCACTGGTGGCGGTCCCTTAAATGTCTGGGCGGCCCCCTAATATATCTGGGGCGTCTCTCTTTATAGGGGTAGCCTGTCTATTTCGTCAGTTTTGGCAAACTTAAAAAATCATATTAATCAACCGTAAGTCCGTAGAAGTCGTGCCACCCGCCAATTCGAAGATAATTGAGTCTAGTTTCATTTAAAAATACTTCCAAGTCTTTATTCTAAACTTAAGTCAGTCAGAAATGCAAAATACTACATAGTGGTCAAAACTATATGTTTTGGTTTGACGTAAAACTTGTAGTTTACCTTTTCTTTCAAGTTGAGCATTTCTAGTCAACTTATCTTTGAAAACATTGATCTTGATTATGTTTTAAAATGGAGAGGAAACTATTTTTGTTTTCAAATAAAATCAAGCTTGTATACTCGTTTTATCTAATACACAAATTGACAACGATTTATCTAACGTTTGTGTAGTGCTTAGATGATTATGTGTGTTTAACTTTTGTTTCAACTTGGTTAATAGATATTAATAAGTAATCATTACTATTTGTAATTGAGCTAATTATATATCTAAACACATGTGCCATGTATGCTATTTGTATGTTACTAGTTTTCCGTATTATGCCTAATAAGAATTACGCTAGATTTCTTGTAGTTAAGTTGCAAAATTGTTTGTGCATTGCATATAGGCATAGATCTCTATATTTACAAGTGTTACATAAACATCTTGTAGATCTTTTTGAGTGTAGTAACCCATTTAGAAACAAGAGTTAAAATAGTTTGTTCAAGTGAGGTGGAAAAATAATTTGTACTAAGATCATATGTTAAAATCCGTCACTAAATTATTTTCCGAAACAATTAACCTGTCTGCTCCAACAAGATGTCTAAATCTTTTATGTCTTGCTTTGTTTGACTATAGGTTTGGTTAATACAAAAAATATATTCATATTAATACATTTGTATTTTTGTAATGATACTTGTATTCTTTTGTTAAACTTTGCTTGTGCTTGCATTGTTCTAACACACACACATAATTATATTTTTTTATAAAACATATAGTGTTTTACAAAAGATGTGTGGTTGTATTAAAATGGGTTAGAAAAATCATTATACACTAATAAAATGTATAAAACTATGCTTACTATGACATAACAACAAATAGTTTTTCGAAACAAGCAATACATATGACAATCAGAAGTAAGAAATTAACTTCTTCATTATTTCATCAACCTCAACTTACATACTAGTCTTAGGATTAATGAAACACACTATGAAAATCTTTATTTATTTTCTTTTAAAAGAGTGTTCGTTAGGGTCAAAGATTTCGAATACTTATCAACACATTATTCGTAAACGATTGAAATTATTATCGAATCTAATTGACAAGTTTTCGAGTATGGACAAGAAATCAGGATTTATTATTTGTCTAGCTTTATGTTTATATACAAATTTAACAGAGATATTATCTTAAACCTACATACTCAATCACACTCGATTGATATGAAAATAACGACATCCTCTTCCAAGACGATAAGAATATGCATCGGATCATAACTCACACTTGTGTAGATGATGTCATATTGAGTCTACTTGTCCAATAGTTGTGTTCCAAATATTTGGCAATATATGCAATAAAAATACACAAGAACGCTAGGGATTGAAGATACTAACAACACCGCATTTTTCATCAATGTAAATATCCATCTATTAAATTAGATGCACTGTAATATCCATCTATTATATATATACCACCTTTTTATAGGGAAATTTTTGCTTTATCTCATTATGTAACGTAACTTGTCATCTCTAAGTAAACAGAGCTAACACAAAACTCTTCCAATGCCATATCTATCTATGATTAATATCATGTAAACATCCTAATAAGTCACAGTCTATATCTTAATAATTATTTTACCAAGTACATTATCCATGTAAAGTACTTATCAAATGTTATATATAAAAGCATTAAACGTTAACGTTTACATCTAAACCTTAATTATATGTAATGTATACTATATAAAATGAATGTACAAGCCTTTAAAGCATGTGTACAAGTATCATAGCATAACATTTGAATATCTTTTCCCTCCTAAATCAAGTTACAACTTTCTAAAGCTCAATGTACAAGTCAATAATGCAAGAAAGTCAAATTAGGTCATTTTACCTCCTAAATCACTTTGGTTTCTTACCACCACTTTAACACAAGGTACAAGCACTTAATGCATGACTTCTAAACCCTAAAACTAATCCCTAAATCATTCTAAAACCTAATCTAAAACCCTAAACCCTAAATGATACCTAAAAACCTAATTTTACTTTAAACTTTAAAAACTAAACCCTAAAACCTTAAAACTAAATCCCTAAACCTTAAATCCTAAAACCTAAACTTAAAATTCCTAACATAGTCTAAACCCTAAACTATCATAAACCCTAACCATAACACAAATTAAAACCCTAAAACCCTAACCAGAAATGAAATGACCCGACACCCCTTTTCTTGCATTTTTACAACCAAGCACCTCAAGCAAGCACCCTAGCACCTCTATGACATCACCATGACCTCACAAGCAGCCACCCAAGTAGCTTACAAGCACCTCCATCACCACCTTGCTCACCAAGTTGCAAAAATCACCTCCTTGTCTTTCTTTCCTTAGCCGTGGCCTCCAAACACCCCTCCACATCTCATACTATCATAGCCTCCCATACTCATCACTAGGCATCTTTAGTCATCATACTATAGATCCTAACCCTTAATCCCTAAGAAAACTTAGGCACCAAAGGTGTTTTCACCTTAGAAATAGCCGAACCATACCACACTTTCAAATCATCTCTCAAACTCATCTCACATCCTTAAATGGAGTTCTAACCATTCCCTAGCAGCAATAGAAGATCAAGAGAAGTCCTTAAGCTCAGAATAGAAGCCAAGAAGTAAGAAAAACAAAGTCTTGAAGTCATTACTAGGCGTACAAACCTAAAAACCCCATTTTAGCTCAAGTAAGCCTAAGATCTTGTTCCATAAGCTTATATTCTGTATTAGAATATTCACAATGCTCTTAATATCATATATGAACTCTTGTTTGAAGCTTTGAATCCTCAAACCCATGTGTTTTTTTATTAAAACCCTAAAAATGACCCGTTTTGATTTTCTAGCTAACGAATCCTTTTTCTAAACTTTTGTTATGTTAGAACATCTTATTTTAGCTTATTCTAATAAGCTATAACCTGAAAATATCATTTGAAATCTTAAAATAAGCTTGCATGACTTTTTGGACTTGTTTTGCAAATATTTCCATGCATAACTTTCTGAAATTTATAACTAAAGGGGCTGAAAATGTCATTATTCTAAAGTTATAACTATAAGGACCTAATTTTCCAAGTTTCAAAGTTAAATGTTAAAATTATATATCCTTTATATATAAAGGACTAAAGTCGTAAAAGTTTATAAACCAAGGGTATATAATGCCAAATTTGCAAACTTAAAAATATAAAATGTAATATTTTTATATAAATTATAAAAATATATATTAATATTATAAAACTCAATTTTATTATTTTAAAAACTCATTTTATTATATAAATTCCGACACATTTATCATTAGTAATCATAAATCGAGCATTCATTTCTTTATTATTTTTAACATAAATTATCATCAACTAAATTTTGAAGAACTTAAAGTCTTATCGTATCACGTTATAGGGACATTTCATATAAAGGTTTTCATTTGAGCTTTTTGTTTTGTAGAGTTTGCTGGGTTTACGATTTAAAGTGCCTTGGCTCCTCAAACGATACTACATGGCCTCTAGATTATGATAGCCCGAACAACGATACAATATCTCCATAATAAATCAAAGATATACGTTAAACTTTATGAAGTTTTGGAAACATAAACCATCACTAAGACGGACTTTTCACCTAGGTTGCGTGACGAAGCCGTTAACTTTTATTGATCACTTTTGCATCAATCAGTATTTTCTCTATACTCTTACAGGTTGAGTTCTTTAGCCTGACTTTTAAATCTTCTATTTCATAACTAACGTGAGGGGGATACATTCTATACACCATGAATTCAAATGTTTTCTAATATGGTATGCTTATACCTGATATATTATTTCATCTGTTGTCTATGTCCCATCTTTTTGCCTAAAAGACCCCCACCAAATAGGACCCATTACATAACTTGCGATGTGAACTGTGAATATTGTGAATAGGCCTATTTGGATTGTTGAATACCGTTTGTGTTAGACGGATAGGTATCCAAAAAAGCACTATATTTGAAACTATAGGAATATTGGCAAATACCATACACGGGGGGCCATTATCTTTATATATATCATTATTGATATATACACTAGTCAGTTTGAGTGCCATGAGCTTAGACGCAATAATATTGTTTTCCATAATAATTGTACTCATTGCAATTATTACACTTAGGGTGTATAACAATGTCAACCCCTAATCTTATAATGACTTGTATTCACACTATTTATTTATCATAAACCTATGAATTTCATAACCTTGTGTTGACCTTTTTAGCATGTTTATCTCAGGTAACTGAACATCTTATGGCACGGAGTGGCACGAACTTGAAGATGGCTAAACTGTTATCATTCAAACTTTATGTTTTCATGTAGATTTTGGGACCTCTGTTTGTAAAAACTCTGATGAAATAATGAATGATAACTTATCTTTTAAAAACGTCTCTTTCGAGTCGTTTTCTATGATTATGACTGTTGTACTATAAAATAATACCCCAGATTAGCTTCCGCTGCTATATGTCAAAAATGGGGGTGTTATAGATTGGTATCAAGAGCCACGGTTATAGAGAACAAGGTTAAAACCTTAACTATAACTACTTTTCTTTTTTACATACAAGAAACGTCCTACGTGCCACTACATCTCCCTAAATAGTATGTAACAGATACATACTATTATACTATTATATAAATAACTTATGTTATTTACTACTGGGTTGTTAACAGAGTGATGTCTTTTCCCAACCATCCTACTTCTGATATTGAGGATGCTTTTTTCTCTAACTTTCTGAACTATATCTCGGCTTCCCCGGACTATGTCCCAGCTTCACCAGGAAAAACTTATTCTAGCTTTTCAAATAACTCATTTGGTGTAATTCTAATAGTTTCACCAACTCTTTCACTTTTTTTATGATTGACCCCTATATGAGGTCATGCAATGCTTACTATGCTAATGAATCAATCTATATCCACACACCAACTATTGGGCCTCCATCTTTAATGCTATCTTTAATGTTTAATAATCAAGAATTCTTTATTCCTGAGGAATTATTGTCATCTAAGAAACCAAGGCCATAACCCAATCATTTTCTCCTTTATTTCTGCCCGACCTCAAGATTTAAGATGGGAGATAAGCTTTCCGTAAGACAAGTCTGAACGACAACGAGGAGCAATTAAGGGAAATTCTGACTTACTGGATGAACTCTTTTCTCGACCGAATTTGAGCAATAGAAGACAAATTAGAAGGTCTCGGGAAAAAGGTCGGGTGATTATACAACATGATTTAGCAATCTAGAAGTTGAACTTCCAAAAGGCTCATGCTTCGAATTACTAAAATTCAAAGAAAGAAAAAATGGGAAATAACAACAAGTTGCTCTGGCTCGTTCAAGGATTGCTTATCTAGAAACAATTCATCAAGCATTCCAAGTCACGTCAACCAAGCAGACAAGGAAAGTCTTCTGAATGCTATCTATGAAACTCAAGAACAGCCAGAAAGGGACCATCGAACTAGATATTAGTTATAACTTTTAACCTAGCACGGATGTGTCGGTATAAAATAACAAACACTGTCAAATTTTGATATGTTTAGTTCAAAGCATGTTGTTCTGATATAAATACAATGGGAATCCCCGTTACTACCTTGTTGTTTCATAATAACGATATACCCTTCTAAAACAACATCTTCTCTTAATATAATCATCTCAGTCTCAATCCTTTATGAATAATACCATGATTTCTAAATCAATCATAGTACTTATTTGAAATGAATTATCTATGATTTCAATATCAACTATTGTGGGACAATGTTTATTTTTGAACTTTAATCATTTTAAGATTTGTGATATCATTTCTTATTAACGTGTTGTTAGGGACTTATGAAAATCCATGTAAAAGACTCGGTCACCCCGTGTAATGTCTAGCATAGGTTAGCTCGTAGCCTTAATATTAATCGTTTAATTACCGTATGACTTATGGTGTTGGGCCGAGTCTTTACCCACACGTTAGCCCACTCCATAGCCCACTTAGGGGCACAAAACTCATGTATATAAACCCCTTTCCAGCCATGGGAAGGGGTTGGTTGTTCATTTCATAAGAATACTTTGTCTTGCACTTTCTCTCTCTAGAAATATCACTTTCTCTCTCTAAGATTAAGTAGCCAACCCATCATCTCTTGCTTGTGTTATGATATCATGTATACTACAATTGGTATCAGAGCACATGGGATGATTAGCTAGATTGTGTGTGCGTTTCCTTGGTTAGTTTAGATCAAAAGTTTGGTTTTTGAAGGTTTATGGTCTTATTCTTGACACTCTTTGATTCTCATGTTTGTGATGTTAAAGTTAGTGTTTTTATAGTTGTTATAACCTTCTAGGACCAAGTTGTGCAAAAGAAACCAAGTGAAAATGTTCAAAAGGGTGATTTTTAGGTGTTTTTAGGTGAAAAAGTTCGTTTTTTCGTCGTTGCGTTTTGACCTACTGAGACATTCTTCGTTGCGTTTTGGTGAAGAAAGTACATTGCGTTTTGTCGTTTTGTGTTGTACTATTGTACTGCGTTTTGTCTCATTAGAGGTTGCGTTTTGATCATTGCGTTTTGACTCAAGATTCTTCATTGCGTTTTGACTCAAGATTCTTCATTGCGTTTTGACAACTCTTCACTGCGTTTTGACAAAACTTCATTGCGTTTTGATCAAATCTCAATATTCTTCATTGCCTTTTGACAAAACTTCACTGCCTGCGTTTTGTGCTCCAAGATTGGATTGCGTTTTGTCTCAAGATTGGATTGCGTTTTGTCTCAAGATTGAATTGCGTTTTGTCTCAAGACTTGATTGCGTTTTGTCTCAAGACTTGATTGCGTTTTGTCTCAAGACTTCCTGCGTTTTGTCTACTTTTGAAGACCTTCACTGTTTGTTTTGTAGAAGAAACTCTGGCCAAATTTGTCTTCAATTACGTTAACTCAATTTCTCAACAAAACAAACTCACAATTTTAAACAACAATATCACTAATCACAACAAACAATAATCACTTTTACATACAATCACTAATGTCATTGTCTCGATCAAATTAATCATTCACAATCATTAAAAACGGCTAATCTTTCGAGACATCACAATGTCGTTCAGGTACCCGACCACCTAAGCCACTGATAGGACTAACTTTGCATCATAGGCAACAACGTATATCGACTGTATTGTCGAGTAAGAGACATGGGAGTGAACATTTGATGTCAATGATGAAAGGAACCCTTGTCAGATGGGAACATTTAGGTGAAACTCTTTCAGAAAGGAAATGAAGGTGCTTACATCTACGGTCCAGAACGACAATCGTGTCTATTCTAACCTGTCACCATGAAGATAAGGAAAGTACAATGCCGGACATCTCGGGCAACAAACATCCTACTTCAAGGTTGCAAAAAAGATATCTACTCTCTTATTCATCACTTACACTGATGCTAAGGACATATGGGAATGTAAGATGCTCCTGGAAGCGTTCGGAAATTAACAAAAGAAGACCGGAATCACTGCTGTGTATGATTGACTTCGGAACACTTTCGTCAGCACAAACAGGAGAGGACTATTCATGATTACTATGTCCAGGTTTGCCCAAACTCATCATGACATGCGTTAACATCAAGATGACCATGTAGGAAATGCAGTGAATTTAAAGTTTGTTACAACATATTGCCGGAATGGGGTTTAGATTTGTATTTGCAGTTGAAAACTAATACAAAGGCTTGAGGACTCTAACTATAATTAATGCATGCTTTATCTGAAGCAGCACGAGGCACAATGCCAATGAGACAAAAATGATGTTAGATCCGGATTTCACTCATCACACAGTTGATCTCTCGCCTTGAGACCAATGTGGCACCTCAGCTGTACAATTTACAATCATCCATCAAATCCATCATCCACCATATGTTCCACTACACTTTGCTGACTACATATCGACTTGTTCATGACTCTCTCCAACGGACAACTTAATTGAGAATATTACCAAAAACACTTGCCCTTCTCTAACCAATCATTCAAAAAATACCTTCCTCTCAAACACAATATTTAATCAGAACTTCATCAAATCCTAGGAACCAAGCCAAAGTTCAAGACGGCAGGGTTGTGGTTCAGAATGTTCAGGGTCGACAGAATAGAGGACAGATGACCATAGCAGAGGTTGCCAGGTTTGTCTGGTTACTGGGGGAGCTTCTGAAGTAAGTCGGGAATGCTATCCCAGGTCAAGAAAGGCAGGTTAAGGGTTACAAATGCAATGGTATAGGCCACATAGAAAGGAACTGCAATCATGCCCCAAGTGATCCACGGAACTCACGCAATACTTCAAATAAAGATGTTACTGATGCAAGCTCAGGAGAATAGAGTAACATTGGATAAAGAATGGTTACTATTTCTTGTAGGTGGACAAGACAACACTGTTGATGAAGATGTGGATAAGCAACCTATTTAGGATTTAGCACTTAATGTGGATAATGCGTTTCAAGCCGCGCTACGGAGATAGCTCAGACGCTCGAGACGAATGATTTGATTTGATGAAGGCACCTACAGCACATACCTATGTTCATGGCTAATCTATCATTCTGCAGATCCTGTATATGATGCTCTGCAACATCTGTCGTGTCGCTCACCCTCCACGGACATTTATCTCTGAGGTACTCACGACCATGATCTACTCACATCAGGATGTGTTTAGTGAACAATCGTGATGAAACACGAGATGCATGATGATGTACAACTCAAATACGTTGTTGACTTCACCATGTGTGATTATACGAGTAATGGTACATATGATTCCGTTCATAAATATGAATCATATATGTAAAGGAAAACGCAGTTGTACAAAGCAATGTATCTTCTGTTAAAAATGATGCATACATGATGATATATAATGATACGTGTGAACCTCATGCCCAATCTTGTTCTAAAACAACACGGAACATAGTAGTTGATAATTCACTAACTTCTGAACTTGAAAACTTATAAGGAAAACAAGTTGAACTGTATTAAAAGAAGGGCCAGGTTTGAGAATATTTATCGAAAAGAGAACAAAAGGATTGATGAACAAACTTACAAGAACAAATTTATACACTGCAACACTAACACCTTAAAGATCGCACTCTACTTAATTATATGTGACAAGACTATATATACTCAAATTTACGATGATGTCGACCTGATACCAAGATATGTCACGATATCATTATGTTCTAAGTAGAGTATGTAGTCAACATCTCTTAAACTTTCACCACTAAGCTTTGAGGCTCCCTGATTATTTGTCTCATCTTGAACCCTCATTATTTGAAAGCTTTGATACGTTCCCCCCAAAAAACCGACAAATCTTCCCCCTCATCTTTGTGAGCAGTATTAACACAACTCCCTTTCTTACAAGCGATTAGAATGATTAAGTTGCACAGAGAATATTAGTCAGCAAACCACACTCATAAATTATTTGCATGCTCCTCGGAGGTGTTAAAAAAACAACTCTTACATAGTGACATGCTCGAGTGATTGTCAAATCAATTTCTCTTCATTCGGTGTGAGAGGAACTCACTGTAATTCATCTTCATACCAGTCTATTCAGCTACAGCAATTACTAGACGTGTAGTAGGAGGTAGCCTGCTTTGAGGTGACCAGGTACAAGAACGATAATAGGCAAGTACAGTGAATATCTATAGTGACCTTCGTTAGAGGATCTAACAATTTGAGCTGGGGAAAACCTTGTCAAGGAGTTTCTTTTAATGATCTACCTGATACAGGCTACAATTTATTTATACTGTAAAAGGGTCCTCACAGAAAACGATCAGGTTAATGCAACCCGTACTTCAACGAATGACAATAACCATATTCGTCACCCAAGCTTTATTGCCTAACTGTTTATTTCAGGACATTAATAAAGATAGGAGATGCAGAACCTCCTTTCCAACAAAGTTAAGTTCATAGCCAAAAAAACAAACCATGCTATGACTCAAGATCAATGTCGTTATAACATCAAGATAGATTGACCTAAAGCTTCCGAAAACTCTGATTTCAACCATCAATTCTCAGTATGCTCAAAGAGATGAAGTTATGTATTGATGAGAATAGTACGAATATAAGTCAAGCTTTCAAGATTGCAACAATTATGTGACATGTCGGACCCCGAGGGTCACAACATCACAGAAGGCAATACTCCACAAAAAGGAGGATTAAGAGATTTTACTATTGATGATGGTCTCAAAGGAATGCTCAAAGATACACCGAGTCTAAGGAACAAGATCAAATATCACTACTTGCAGTACAGAGACTAATCTTGAAGAATCAAAAGACTACGAGCCAGAGTCAAAGATCAATTCAAAGATAGCTAGGATTCGATTTGTATTTTCTGGGGTGACCTCCCTTAAGGGGAGATTGTTAGGATTATGAAATCCATGTAAAAAGACACGGTAACCCCGTGTTGTAAGTCTAAAATAGGTTAGCTCGTAGCCTTAATATCGAATCGTTTATTACCGTATGCCCATGACTTATGGTGTTCGAGGCCACCGGGTCTTTACCCACATGTTAACCCACTCTATAGCCCACTTAGGGGCACAAAAATCATTGTATATATAACACCTTTCCAGCCATGGGATATGGGGTTGGTGATCTTTTTATAATTCACACATATCAAGTTGTAGTTTCTCTCACTAGATACTCACTTTCTCTCTCATACAATGAAGGCCAACCCTTAAATCTTTTGATTGTGTTATGATATAAAATATCTCTACACTTTCCAAAGAAGCCTTGTATAAAAGAACGATTAAAAAATTGATAGATATGCTTTAGAGCGGCGACCCGATCATCTTATTGGGAAGCCTCAAGCCAATAGAGATACAAAAGACAAAGAGAATTTTGTTGGAGGCTTCTTGGAGTGATAGCGGTGAAGAAGATGATAGAAGGTCATAAAAACAAAGCATGTCTCACGTAGCTCTCATAAAAACTGAAACTGAAATGGTTCTGTGTCACGCAACTCCTCTTACTCTATAGTGATGAAATTTCTCATCATACGATGATTTTGCTCTAGATAATGAATCTGATAAATCATATTCACAAAATGAGCATAATAGATAATCACTAAAAAACCAAGATTAATAAAAAAACACTAGGAAATCAGCTTATGAGAAAGGGAAAATTAGAGAGTTAATAGATAAAAATTGTCCACACTTGAGAAATAAACAAGGACGTTGATCTCGAATGCAATTAATTTGACACAATCTTTTTAAAATTGAGAATGAAAAAACTCAAACGAAGAATCAACTAAGATTAATAAATTGAAAAGAGTACACATTGCTTTAAACTGAAAATGTTAAGTAGTCAAAAACCCTCAGTGAATTAATTAGGTTATAGGGTTTACATTCATTTGAAAGCATCCTTCTAGTGAAAAACTAGGAAATAAAAATGTGTGAATGTCAGAATAAGAGTGTCCTCTCATAGAGGTCCCATATAATATGGGCGGCCCCCAAGTACCCAGGCGGTCCCCAAAATAAATTATGGGACTGCCCAACCATGCACGCCTGGATCTTGAGAAGTGTGTCTTTCAAAAAAATTATTTTGGGTCCTAGACCAAACAATAATTGTAAACAAAGCCAAAGTTCGTGTCTAGTGACAATGAATTTAAACAATTATATAGCTCTTGTCAAATTACCTAGAGTTGGATTTTTCAAAACAAAATTTAGATCAAAAATTCCACTACCTAGAAGAGTCAATAATAATTATCCATCGTGCCAAAACACCGCAACCAAAATAAGAACGTTGGTCGACAAAAAACCAACCCTCATGGCTTTCCAGTTAACTTGGAAAACTTTCCTCGTTCAAAGTTATATGCAATGGGATTGGGTCTTCAATTTACCTCCTCCCAACCTATCTGCTTCAAATCGCGATGGGATTTAATTTGTTTTAGCACTAACAACTTTGGACCCATGAGATATTGGGGACCAAATACTTTGAGTTATTGTTTATAATAAATAAGATATGCACTTGTAGTGACTTGGAATCGACAAATCGGATTATTAAGATAGCGGATGCTATAAAACATAGACGGGTTAACCGAAAGCTTTATACAAATTACAAGGCATAAAATCAGATGGGTATCATCATTTTTCGGTCGTAATCGTCGCAGGTTTACACTCTTTGGCTAAAGGTATCTACGATTTTCTAATTACTTCATTCAATATAGATTATGTTAGAACATGTTGATAAACACTACGGAATTTAACTAGCTAAGTATAGGTCAAATATGTGATAATAAGTGTAGAGTAACTTTCTCTGAAATCGATAGTGAAAATTACATAAGGACGGTTAAAGTCATAGTTAATGGGTTATTAGGATAGAAAGGCTTATTTGGATGATAATGAGGAAATAAGCCTAAAAGACCATATTTGTCTCTGCAAACGTTGATGGAAAATTCCACTTCTGTGGCCATAACGAGATTACCGGTTCACGGCTATTGTTTATGTCTCTATATCAATCGTTGCATCTAAGCGAACTAGTTAGAAAAACCTACCTAAGTTTAAGTTTGATCACATTTTTGTGATGCTTGCAAATGGGAAAACAAGCATCAGCTTAGTCTACAAAAGCTAAGAATATAGTCTCACACGAACTAGATTGCTCTAGAACCTTCTTCATATGGATATCTTTGGTCCATCTGAACTGATGTACGGAGTACGGAGGAAAACCGTTACACCTTAAGTTCATAGTAGTTGACTACTCTAAGGTATACTTGGACTAGATTCTCCTTAAGGATAAACCGATAGCTTTAGACACATATTCGATATATTTAGTAGGAACAAATCCTAAACCAAACAAGGTTTTTCTATAGTGTCAATAAGAACCCGACCACCGGTAAGAATTGTTAATGAGGTACAATTTGGAGAGTTTTGTATTGCACAACAGGTCTTATTACACATAACTTCTTGGCTCCACGCACTCCTCAATCAAATGGCGTGGTCAAAAGGGAAAAATAGGACACTTCAAGAAATGAGTAGGACTATGTTGAACGAGCAATCGTTACCACAAACATTTTGGTGTAACGCCGTAGATATTTCAACATATATTCTCAAACCGAATTCTTCATTTGAGCAATTATTGGAAAACACCTTATGAACTCTTTGAGGTAGGAAACCTACTACTTGACTTTTTTTAGAGTGTTTGGAAGCAAGTGCTTCATTTTAAACACACCAAATACTACCTTAACCAAGTTTGACAAGTTCATACGAGGTGTCTTTTTGGTTACTCCCAAAATAAGTAAAGGCCTACATCTTCTTAATAAATGAGTACTAGGATAAATGTGAAGAATCACACAAACGTGACTTTGATGAACTCATCCTCACCCTCTAAAACATCACACTTGGTGGTTTGATTGGACTTTGATGAGAAAAGCTTAATTAGGGCACACCGAAAAAGAAAACACTTAAACAATGTTGTTGAGGATGAAACACTAGAAATTGATGAAATAGTTAATATTAAGGAATCTAGGAACTATTCTTTAGAAAAATTCATAGGAAATCTTAACCAAAGAACCCTTAGGTCACAAGCTTAAAACCAAAGTAACTTCTTTTGTTTTATATCAACTATAAAACCCAAGAATGTGAATGAGACTTTAGGTGATGAAAGTTGGATAAGTGCTATGCAAAGAAGAATTAGAAATACAATTCATTGCTAATGAACGTTGTGGGAGTTAGTTCCACAACCTAAGATATGACAATCATAGGTACTAAGTGGGTTTCCCTGTTTGGAAATTAAATTAGTCATGAAACGATGTTGTTTCTCGAAAATAAGGCTAGGTTAGTTGCTTAAGGTTAAACCCAACAAGAAGGCAGTGATTATGATTGAAACTTATGCCCGGTTGGGCTAGACAAATGTCCTTCTTAGAAATTTATTACAGCCTATGCTTTGTTACCTTAGATTTTTTTTTTAAACTATTTCAAACATGGATCGTGAAAAGTTTCATTCCTTGAACGGTTTTATCAATGAGGAGGTATACATGGCAAAACCTCCTGGAGTATTGATTTTGAAAAACTCTAGCTTAATGTTTACAATTGGAAGATGAAAGCTTTGTTATGGTCTTAAAACATAGCACCCAAAGCTTGGATTAGGTTACGAATGAAAAGTTTCCCTTAGTAAAACATGAATATAAAATGGGAATTGGTAGATAACACTCTTTTTATAAGAAGAAACGTATTCATTCTCATCCATTGTTCCAAATCTTTGTCTCGATGAACATTATATTTGATCGACAGTCAAGACATGTGTGATGAATTTGCCAAAATCATGCATGACTGAGTTCGAGATGGCTCATGATGGGTTATACTTAAATTTCTTTTTGGTTTACCAAAAATAAAAACAAATGGAAGATGGTATCTTCTTTTAATCACAATCTAAGTATATAAAGAAATGCTCAGAAATTTGGTTTAGAAGATTCTAACACAATTGAAAAAACCTCATGACTTCCGATACTTAAACCACAAAAGATGAAAGAGTGTGGATGTCGGTAGTAGTACCAAAGTCTATCAAGGAAGGATTAGGTTGCTTCTATTATTCCTTACCGGCAAGTAGGCCCGATATCATGTTTAGTGGCTGCCTTTGTGCCCGCTTCCAAGAGGATCCAAAACCTCTCACCTTAACAGCGGTTTAAGCGTTTCTTTCTGATACATTAAGGCCACCCCAACATATGCCAACTTAGGTTACATCGTATCCTATTAAGGGGACCGGCATAGAAACCGCTGTTCTGTATATGCCGACTTCTTGTTCATGCGTGCGAGATACTATGTGTGATTCAAAAGAACCACTAGCGATATTTGTTTGTTCGTTGTGGGATGTTGTCTTTGACATCTTGGTATCTACGAAGAAACAAACCGCTCTTGATATATCCAATACCAAATTCCGATTTCGTAAGCGACGGAAGGCATCATTGTCAACAAGCACTATGTGAATTCAGCTACTCATCGACTTTCGTCGTACGACTCAATGACGTTTCCCATCATGTGTGATAAGAATGGCTAACTCTGCGATGACCTTAGCAAAAACCGTTGCAAACTCTCGTACCAAACCCACTCAAAAAAAGTGTCGTCCGTCGACAACATCGATTCGACATTATTCAAAAAACCCTTAAATGTTAATCGTTTAACTATCTACGTCTTGGTTTAGGAATGATGGAACACATTCCATAAATCACATTAGTCCGCTTCTCCTTTTTCTGTCTCAATTCTAGTCCGTGTTCCATTTCTGTGTCTGTGACAATTGACATACTTCATCCGAAGTTACTTTTAAGGCATTTTTAACTCTGCGAAATGAAAAAATTAAGATGTCACTCCTCTTCGTAAAAATTTTTTGTCATAAAACTGAGTCCATATCCTCTCACTGAGGCCCGGCCCCTCTACCATAGCGCGGCCTCCTAATATATTGGACCGCCAGAAATTATGGGACCGCCTATCTGCAAGACTCCAATTTTTACACTTAACTAAAGAAAATTTCATAATTACCAAGAACGCCACTAAACACACCCTTTACCTACCTGCAAGTGACGAAAAACAAACAAAGAAAACCCAAAAAACTCAAAATCAACACTAAAACTATAATAGAAGATCTATAATCCCAACATATAGTTATTCAACAACATCTTAAAGATATCTAATTGTCAAGTCATTTAATCTATTTTCTTTCTAATTTGAGCTCTAGGGTTCACCGCCAAATGAACACCAAATAAAATTAAAATTGGGGATTCTGGTCAAATCTTTCATTACAATTTCATACAATTTAGGTACTACTATGGATACATGTTTATACTAATATGAATTGCCCATAGACATAGGTTTACAATTATTACGTATGCTTTAGTTCAAAAAATTCGATTTTGAACCAAAACACCCAATTTTATTTCCTAAAACTCAACATCTATGTTTGGAACAAATATAATTTTAGGTGTTATGCATTATCTCTAATCCCACCCATCATAAAACGTTTTCATAAACACATAGCATAATGATCTCAATGCAACAAGTTCAAGATTACATAATTAAATATGTTTTTTCTCGACTTGTTTGGTTGAGCAAAATCAAAATTAAGGAGCGTTTGGGTTTAACTCTTAGAGTTATTTTTTTTGGTCTGACAAGTCTTTTAACTCCACTATTTCTATGTCTATATAGGCACACAACTAGACAACATAGAAATTAACACTTCAATTACAAGTATAACGAAAAACTATGTAATTTGAATTTTCTCTTTGTGTCATTTTACAGGGGGGTGGTAACAATGCTCCTTTGAGTTACCGGCCTTGATCATCAAAAAGACACGAAAACTTACATACTCTCATATTCAATTGATTTTATTCAAACCTTACTAAACACTAGAGGGCAAACCTTAACAATGGTACTCTTCATGAAGGGAAAGGTGCTCTTGTGACGTCAAAATTATCGAAAATCTGAGTCTTGTTCACTAGTCCCAATTTGAGTCAATGGGGTGTTTGATTGTTTGTTAATACATTTAATGAACAAATTGTACCTCGTCTTTGTTCTTGAGTTATATAGTCAACTTTCTTTCTACCTTTAATTCTAGAAACGTCCTACTATTGTTTCACCTCTTTGTTCAATTCTATACAATCTCTATTATCTTTCATTCTTGAGAAATCTTCTCGGGTGCATAATTATAAAAATTCCTTCTGGTATCGTGTTTTAATTTACACATTAACCTTTTACTCTAAAAACGAGCTCTAAATAACCAAAAATGACCTTAAAAAGCAAATATTTTTGTTTTGTAAGTGTGTGCTAGGACGGATATCTTAAGAAAAGGGACGGAAAAACGAAGCCAAAACGAAAACGGACACGGAATGGTAAAGCAGGAAAAAGACAAGTCAAGTCAACTAAAAGAACTGAAAAGTCAACAGAAAGTCAACCCCGACAAGCCCGAAGCCAAAAGTCAAGAAAAACAAGTTTAGGGACTAAAATTGTTAAATCCCTAAACTTATTTAAAGAGGAGAAAGAAGAAAAGAAAGAGGAGGGTTAAAGCTGCCAAATTGGCAAAGTTAAACCACAAGGGGCAAAACTGCCAACATTTCAAAGGCATACATCGCAAGGACTTGTGGTGCAATTGGATATATAACCCTCAGGGGGTGTTTTTGCCAAGTCCCAAAATGTTTGACAACAACAAGGACGATGTGTGTTATAAACACATACAACATCACAGGGCCAATGTTGCCATTTCCAATAACCTTTTGCTCTGTTAACCTAAAACAGTTTTTCCCCGGCCCATTGTTCCCCCCAACAAGTCAGGGTTATCCACCCCGTTTTTTATCCCCATAAACCCTTTCAACACCATGGCATAAAACTTTCCCCCCTCCGCAACTAAACTTTTTCCCCAGCTACAAAATTGCAACTCTTGGCAAATCCCCCCCCCAATTGTCAAGACCATTTTCGATGTGATGATGACTTGGGATTATAATTTAAGGCTTAGGGATATGTTCTTGGATTACACCTCACACTAACAAAACAACACCCCCAATTCTGTGTCTACAAGGAAACAACATAACTAGAAGAAAGGAAGGAAAAAGACAAAAGAAAGTAAACCCTAGGTTTTTTCCTATTTAAGCATATGTTAAGGACATTGAGGCAGGGATTGTAGTTGTTTGTTGTTTAAAAAGTTTAGTGTAGTTAAGTTTTGAAGTTTTATAGTCTTTTATGTAATCTGTATTTCACATTTTAATGATATTACAGTTCTTTTTTTTTATTTGTGATCTACGCTTTAATTGTCACTTTAAAAACCTTCTAAGCTTTCATTTCAGCATCTTTATATAACTATTACATAAACTTTTTTATAATAACAAACTTTTAAGAAAATTCAAAAAGAAAGGGACCAAAGATATCTGTCTATGTTTAAGCAAGTAATGGCCATGAATAGGCAAATATTGTCATGGCTTATTGGTTTTGCTTAGTTAGCTTATCTTATAAGTTTGGGTCAGGCAATTATTGCAGCTTATTAGGTTTCACACACTTAAAAAACCCTAGTTTTTGGCAAGGGTTAAGGTAGAGATCAATTCATCTTCTCTTATTCACCTCTCATCCGTTATTTTACCCGATGTGTTGTTGGAGAAGTAATATTGTACATTTAATCCCTTGCTCAAAAGGTTTTTGAAATTACAAAAGCTCTAACATCTCCTCCCATACGCACTATAAATAAGCTTATAACTTAAGCAAACCATAAGCATCCAATATTGCTTATTCATCCATACTTGCTTAATCATACAGTAACTTTGTCCCTTTCTTTTTGAATTTTTCTTAAAGTTTTTTATAGAAAAGTGTTGAACAGGTTATATAAAATGCTGAAATGAAAGCTTAAAGGTTTTAAAGAGACAATTGAAGCTTAGATCACAAATAAAAAAGGAACTGAATTTTCATTAAAATGTGAAATACAAGTACATAAAAGACTTAAACTTAAAACTTAACACACTAAAACTTTTTAAAAACTAAAAACTACTTCCCTGCCTCAATGGGCTTACATTGCTTAAATAGTAAAAACGACTAGGGTTCACTTCTTTTGTCTTTTTCCTTCTTTCTTCTTGTTGTGTTTCCTTGTAGACACAGAATTGGGGGTGTGTTTGTTGTGTGAGTGTAATCCAAGAACAAATCCTAGCCCTTAATTATAATCCCAAGTCATCATCACCATCGAAAATGGTTCTTGGACAATGGGGGATTGCCAAGTTGGCACTTTTGTAGCTGGGAAAGTTTAGTGGAGGAGGGGGGAAAGGTTTATCCATGGTGTTGAAAGAAAAAAAGAACACGTTATGGGGAACTAAAACGGGGTGGTTACTCCAGTGACTTGTTTGGGGAGAAACAATGGGCGGGAAAAAAACTGTCTTTTCGAGGATAATCAGGCAAAGGTTATGGGAAATGGCAACATTGGGCCCATTGATGTTGTATGTGTTTATAACACACATCGTCCTTGTTGTTGTCAAACTCTTTTAGGTACTTGGCCAAAAACCACCCACTCCTGAGGGTTTTAATATCTAATTGCACCAACAAGTTCCTTGCGATGTATGCTTTTGAAATTGTTTGGCGTTTCTGCGTTGTGGGTTTAACTTTGCCAATTTGGCAGCTTTAACCCTCCTCTTTCTTTTCTTCTTTCTCCTTTTTAAATAAGTTTAGGGATTTAACAATTTTAGTCCCTAAACTTGTTTTTCTTGACTTTTTGCTTGGCTTGGGTCGGGGTTGATTTTCTGTTGATCTTTTTCAGGCTTTTTGTTTGACTGCGACTTTGTCTTTTTTGCCACCTGCCTTTTTCCATTCCGTGTACCGGTTTGTGTTTTGGCTTCGTTTATTCGTCCTTCTTATTAGAAATCCGTTCCTGCACAACACAATTAGCAAACAAGCATCGATATATTTGGATTTTATAGTCCATTTTTGGTTATTTTAGATCGTTTTAGAGGTAAAAGGTACTTGTAATGTAATCACATACCAGAAGGCGAATTTTATAACTTTGACCGAATTTTCTCAAGATTTAAGGACTGATATTTGTTTGATGACAAAGATGGAAACAAAGTGGCTTTCAGAAATTAAAGGTAAAGTAAGTTGATATAGAACTCAAGAACCAAAAATACGGGTACAATTTGTTCATTAATGTTCTAAATTAAACAATCAAATCCAATTGTCTCAATTGGCCGTTCGAACATGATAATATTTCACGATATATTTTGACTCACAACCCATTCCCTCATGAAAGTACCATTTTTTAAGGTTCTCGGCTCCTCATTGTGTTTAGTAAGGGGTTGATTAAATTCATTTGATATGTAGAGGTAGTGTAGTTGCGTGTACTTTTTGATGATCAAGTCCCGGTTCACCTACAAAGGATTGTTACCTAAAATGACAAAGATACATATATGTATTTCTCTTATACTTGTATCTGTAGTTGTTAAGTCTTGTGTCTAGTGCATCGTGCCTATATGAAAGAAAATGTGAATAAAAAACTCGACCCATAAAACTAGTATCCTAAGATGTTAACACAAATCGCTCCTTGATTTAGATTTATGACTCAACAAACATGTCGTAAAATAATCACATATGAATTTTGTATTTTGTAAAACCTTGTTAATGAAGATCATTATGAATGTGTTTGAATAGACGTTTTTTAGGTTGGATTCATATGCATAACACAAAATTATTGCTGTTACTAAACATGAGTGATTTTGAAATAAAAATTGGGGTTTTGGTTCATAAATCAATTTTTCATAAAAGCGCATAATAATATATGTAAATCCTATGTCTATGGGAAGCATATTAGTTATACATTGTATATAGCTAGTCCTAATTGTATGAAATTGAATGAAAAATTGATAAATCCAATTCTTATTTTTTTGGTGTTCATCGTGAACCCTAGACTCAATGAATGTAAATAGATTAAATGACTTACAATTGAATGATCTTTAAGATGTGTGAATGAATATATGTGTTGTTTGATCTTCAATTTATAGTTTTTACGTGGTTGATTCTGAGTTTTTGGGTTTATGTTGTTTTGTCTCTTCGTCACTTTGCAGTGAGTAAAGGGTGACGTTGGGGATTCTTGTAATTTGAAATTCTTTTGTTTAGTGTACAAGGATGGGAGTTGTGATGGCGGTTCCATGTGAATGTTCTTGGCGGTCCCACCATATATTACGGGAGCAGGTCGCCTATACCACCTATTGTATGGGGGGCCGCCTCAGGAAGGATTTTGGACTCAGTTTTTGACAAAAATTTTACGAAGAGGAGTGACATCTTAATTTTCATTTCGCGAGTTAAAAATGCTTAAAGTACTTCGGATGAAGTATTCAAGTGGCCACGACACAGAATGGAACACGGACTAGAATGAGAAAGATGAGGAGAATGCGGACTAAGGGAATTTATGGAATGTGTTCTCCTCATTCTAAACCAAGACTGTAGATGTTTTAAACGGATTAACATTTAAGGGGTTTAGTAATAATGTCGACGATGTTGTCGACGGACGACACTTTTTTGATGTGTTTGGTACGAGAGTGTTGCACCGGGTTTTTGCTAAGGTCAATCGCGCCTTTGTTATCACACATGATGGGAACGTCGTCGAGTCGTACGTCGTAGTCGATGAGAGCTTGTTTCATCCATAGTGCTTGTTGACATGCCTTTCCGGCGCTTACGTATTCGGATTTTTGGTAGTGGTATAGCAAAGAGCGGTTTGTTTCTTGAGAACCAAGATGTCAAAACAATCATTCCCAGAACATACAAATATCCGATAGTGCTCTTTTGATCACACATAATTCCGCTGATCAGAGTCGGCATATACTACGGTTTCTATGCCGGTCCCCTTAGGATTTACAATAATCCTAAGTGCATAGTGCCTTTAATGTATCGAAGATACGCTTAAAGCTTTAAGGTGAGAGGTTTTGGGATCCTACTCTTGGAAGCGGGCACAAAGCGCAGAGGAACTAATACTATGATTAGGGCCCTACTGGCCGTTAGGTATATTTTAATACCTCATATGACTTGATACTTGGTATATAATCTACTCTGACTCAACTCTTCATCTTTTGATGAGTTTAGTATCGGTGGGATGAGGGTTTTTCATTGGTTTAGAATTTCTTTTAAACCAAATTTCTTGAGCATGTCTTTTAATATACTTAGATGTGATTAAAGACAGATACCATCTTCCATTTGTTTTATTGTAATCCAAAGAAGAATTTAAGTTTACACCATATGCTCTCTCACTCTCGAACGTCGTCATGCATGATTTTGGCAAATTACAATCACACTATGTCTTGACATGACGATCCAATATACATGTCCATCGAATATATATTGTACATGCTGAGATCTTGAAAGTTTCCTTTTTAGTACAAAAGAGTGTTATCTACCATTCCCATTTTATATTCATGTTTACTAAGGAAAGCTTTTAATCTATCATACCAAGCTTTGGGTGCTAGTTTAAGACCATACAAAGCTTTCTTCAATTTGTAAACATGATCTGGTTTTTCAAAATCAATGAATCCAGGAGGTTGTGCCATGTATACCTCCTCATTGATAAAACCGTTCAGGAATGAACTTTTCACATCCATTTGGAATAGTTTAAAATCTAAGGCACAAGCATAGGCTAATAATATTCTAATAGACTCAAGTCTAGCAACCGGGGCATAAGTTTCATCATAATCGATGCCCTCTTGTTGGTTGTAACCTTGAGCAACTAACCTAGCCTTATTTCGAGAAACAACATCGTTCTCGTCTAATTTATTTCTAAACACCCACTTAGTTCCTATGATTGTCATATTCTTAGGTTGTGGAACTAACTCCCACACGTCATTAGCAATGAATTGATTTAAGTTCTTTGTTGCATAGCGTACATATCCAACTTCATCACCTATGTCATCATTCACATTCTTGGGTTTTATAGTTGATATAAAACAAAAGAAGTTACTTTGGTTTTAAGCTTGTGACCTAAGGGTTCTTTGGTTAAGATTTCCTATGAATAGTTCTAAATAGAAATAGTTAACATAGATTCATTAATAATTGGACTATTTACATCTAATTTCTAGTGTTCTAAACCTCAACTACATTTTTAGGTTTTTCTTTTCGGTTGCCCTAATTGCTTTTTTCTTCATCAAAGTTCATCACATCCACCTTGTGTGATGTTTTAGAGGGTGGAGGCAGTTTCATCTAAAATAGTCACGTTGTGTGATTCTTCAATTTTCTAGCAGTTATCTTATTAAGAAGATGTAGGCTTTATCTATTTTGAGTAACCTCTAAAAGACACTTAGTATGATTGGGTCAAAACTTGTAAGGTAGTATTTTGTGTTTAATTGAAGCCACTTGCTTCCAAAACACTCTAAAATAGTCAATGCAGTAGGTTTCTCCTACATCTAAAGTAGGATTCATAAGGTGTTTTCCTATATGGCTCTTATTGAGATATTCGGTTGAGATATATAATGTTGAAATATCTACGGCGCTTACACCAAAATGTTTGTGTACCGGATTGCTCGTTCAACATAGTTCCTACTCATTTTTGAAGTGTCCTATTTTTCCTTTTGTACCACGTCATTTGAATTGTGGAGTGCGTGGAGCCAAGAAGGTTATGTGTTAATACTTCGATGCAATTACAAAAACTCTAACAAATTGTACCTCATTATCAAATTCTCTAACCGTGGTCTCGTTCTTTTTGACACTATTGAACAACCTTGTTGGTTTTGGCTTTTCCTATCTATAATATTTCGAATGGTCACACGAAAAGCTTCGGTTTTATCCTTATGGAATCTAGTCCAAGTATACACTAGGAGTGTCATCTACTATGACTAAGGTGTAACGGTTTCACCTCAGTAACTCAGTACGGCAGATGGACCAAGAAGATCCTATGAGGGAAGTTTCTAAGCATTAGTGTTGAGATATATTCTTGCTTTGTGACTTAGCTTGGCTTGTTTCCCATTTTGCAAGTATCACAAAATTGTTGATCAAACTTAAACTTTGGTAGTTTTCTAACTAAGTTCCTTAAGATTGCTTAACGATTGACCATCGAGACCACATCTATATAGCGTGACCAAATACTCTTTGCATACAGAGTGGAACTTCTTCTCATCAAATGTTTGCATAGACCTAAGATTTCTGTCTGCTAGCTTATTTAGCCTATTTCTCATGCACAATTTAAAGCCCTGTATTCCTAATATACTTTACGAGTGACTCTTTAATCGTCCTAGTAATTTCAATAATCATGTTCAGAGATAAGATACTCTACCATATATTATAAACACTATTTTTAATAATTACTTATGCAAGTTATAATCCTATGTTTAATCACACTTGTTCTATCAATTATCTATATTGAAAGAGTAATTAGATACTCGTCACCTTTGACAACACTGACTGTCATAGAACGCGACGATATACTACAAAAATGATGTTACATCACTATTGTATGACATTGTCAAGTGTAGATAAGAGCTTTACGCGCGTACACCGTATATGTTTGAGCATACGCTATTACTTTAACTTCACATTTGTCGGATCCATAATTCGTCTACAATGGCCTATTCTAGTTATATAATACAATTTAAACCTCAAATTATTTGGTCCCCAATATCTCATGGGTCCAAAGTTGTTAGTAGCTAAAATCCATCGCATTGATGCATTTGGTTGGATGTGGAAATGGAAGACACATTTCCCATGGCATATAACTTTGACGAGGAAAGTTGTTCCAAGTTACGGGAAAGCCATGAGGTTGGTTTTGTCGACCAACGTTCCTTTTTGGTTGCGGTGTTTTGGCACGAGGATAATTATTATTGACTCTTCTAGGAGGTGGAGTTTTTGATCTAAAGTTTGGTTTTGAAAATCCAACTCCGGGTTTTGACAAAGGCTTATAGAATTGTTTAACTTCATTGTCACTAGCAACGGGAACTTTGGCTTTGTTTACAATTATGTGTTTTGGTCTAGGACCCAAAATAGATTTTTGAAAAGACACACTTTTCTCAGATCCAGGCGTTGCTGGTGGCGGTCCCATAATTATTTTGGGGGCCGCCTGGGTACTTTGGGGGCCGCCATATAGTATGGGAACATCTATGAGTGAGGAACACTATGTTTCTGAGCTTTCACAAATTTTATTAACCTTAGTTTCACCTAGTTGATAGCTTCAAATGAATTATAAACCACCTCAAAATCATAATTTATCACCTGGAGATTTTGGGAACTACTTAACATTTCATTTAGAAGCAAAGTGTATCTTTTCTAAACTTTTATTTAATCTAGTGGATTCTTCTTGTGTTTTTCTACATTTCATCATAATTTTAAATAGATTGGCAAATTATGCACATTCGAGATAACTCCCCTTGTTTTCGAAAGTGTGGACAAATTTATCTTTTAACTCTTCATTAACATTTCCTTTTTTATAAGCTATTTCTACGTGTTTTTTTTACATCTTTTAGTTTTTTGGATTATATTGTTATAGCTCATTTTGAATGTTCTATACATCATTCATTATTTAGAGCTAAATCATACTATCTGATGATAATTTATCAATAAAGTAAGAGGATTCGAAACCATACTCATTTCGTGTTTGAGCTACTAGACATGCTTTGTTATTGACCTTCTTATCATCTTCTTCACCGCTATCACTCCAAGAGCCTCCAACAAATTCTCTTTGGTTCTTGTCTCTAGGTGGCTTTGGGCATTCTCCAATAAGATGATTCGGGTCGCCGCATCTAAAGCATATTCTATCACTTTTATCGTTCTTATTATCAAGGCTTCTTTGGAACGTGTAGGATATTTGATATCATAACACAATCAATGATTTAAGGGTTGGCCTTCTTTGTAGAGAGAGAAAGTGAGTTCTAGTGAGAGAAACTACACTTGATATGTGTATATTATAAAATGATCAACCAACCCCTTCCCATGGCTGAAAGGGTATATTATACATGATTTTTGTGCCCCTAAGTGGGCTATAGAGTGGGTTAATACATGTTGGTAAAGACCACGCCCAACACCATATGTCATAGGTAATTAAACGATTAGTAATAGGCTACGAGCTAACCTATGTTAGACTTTACACGGGGTGGACCGTGTCTTTACAGTGATTCTCTTAATCCTACAATCTCCCCTTATGGGAGGTCACCCAGAAAATACAAATCGAATACAGCTATTCTTTGAATTGATCTTTGACCTCTGGCTCGTAGTCTTTTGATTCTTCAAGATTAGTCTCTGTTACTGCAAGTAGTGATCTTTGATCTTTGTTCCTTAGACTTGTGTGATCTTTGAGCTTTCTTTGAGATCATCATCTACAGTAAATCTCTTAATCCTCCTTGTTGTGGAGTATTGCCTTCTTGTGATGTTGTGACCTTCGGGCCGACATGCTCATATTTGTTGCAATCTTGAAAGCTTGACTTTATATTCGTACTTCTTCATCAATACATAACTTCATCTCTTTGACATACTGAAGAAGAGGTTGATATCAGAGTTTGCGGAAGCTTAGGTCAATCTTTCTTGATGTTATAACGGACATTGATTTGAGATGAGCATGTGGTCATGAAACTTAACTTTGTTGGAAAGAGGTTTCTGCATCTCTATCTTTATGTAATCCTGAAATAAAACAGTTAGCAATAAAGCTTGGTGACGAATATGGTTATGTCATTCGTTGAAGTTCGGTTGCATTAACCTTCGGTTCTGTGAGGACCCTTTTACAGTATAAATATTGTACCTGTGATCAGGTAGATTCATTAAAAGAACCTCCTTGACAAGGTCTTCAGCTCAAAGTGTTGTTCCTCCTAACGTAGGGCATTAGATTCTCTTGTACTTGCTAGTATTCTCTTTACCGGACACCTCAAGCACGGCTACCTCATAATAGTATGCTACTAATAGAATGGTAGAGTGATATCAGTGAGTTATTATCTTCACGAAAGAAGAGAAAATTGATTTGAAATCATCGACATGTCACTAGTAAAAGTGTATTTTTTAACACATCGCAGGCTCGCTAGCAATATTTGATGTGGTTATGATACTTATTCCACTGTGCTCAACTTAGATCCACATTCTAGCTTTTATAAGAAAGTGCGTGAAACTGCTCAAACGAATGATTGTAGTTTGGGGGGGAAGCCTAGCAAAGCTTTCAATATTATAAGGAGGTTCAAGATATCCTCGACCTTTTCTTTTAAAGCTTTCATGTCCAAAAATTCTTTAAGGTATTTGTTTTCTTTCTGTTTAAAATCCTTTTTCAAAGACGTAACTTCTTCTACCATTGACTTGTTATGGTTGATGGTAGAAGCAAGTTGCAATTTTACAGAATGAAGTTCCTTTTTCAAATTTTCTTCCTTAATGTTACGGTCAGTAATAACTATTCTTAATTGTTCATGAATCTTTTGTTCTCTTTTCGTTAATTCAAACCTGGCCCGTCTTTCATACAGTTCAACTTGTTCCTTATAAGTTTCAAGTTCAGCAGTTAGTGAATTATCAACTACTATGTTATGTGTTGTTTTAGAGACAGACTGGGCATGAGTTTCACACATATCATTATATATCATCATGTATGCATCATTTGTAACAGAAGATACATTGCTTTATACAACTGGCACTGCGTTGTCCTTTACATACTGATCATACGAAATGATATTACTATTACTCATATAATCGGCATGTGAGTCAACAACGTAGTTTGGTTGTACATCGTCATGCATCTCGTGTTCTTCATGATGTTCACAAACAGCATACTAATAGTGATCATGGTCGTGTACCTCAGATAGAATGTCCGTATCATACGACGGACCGGCTTCATCATAAACAGGATCTGCAGATGATAGATTAGCCATGAACATAGTTTGAGCCATAGGTGCCTCATCAACATCAGAATCAAAAGCATCACAGTCATCAGCTTGAAACACATTATCCACATGGAGTGCTAAATCCTGAATAGGTTGCTCATCCACATCTTCATCAATGGCGTTGTCATGTCCACCTGAAAGAAATAGTAATTGTTCTTCATCTAATGCCACCCCCTATAACACCCTGTGTTTTCAAGTCATTGACGACATCAATAAATTCACAATGTACCTTTTTATTTTGTACGTGTTTACTTTATGCCTTATTGTTTGCTGTTATAGCACTTATCTTGAATTGCTTGACCTGTATTTGCATTCCCAAACTTTGTTCTGAGCTCCTCATAACCAGCTTGAACCTGTACCCCTTGCTCATTGTTCCTGTCCTCTATTGTGTCGACCCTGAACATTGAACCATCACCTGCCCTGTTTCTTGAACTGTGGCTTGGTTCCTTGTATTTGATGAAGTTCTAAGTTGATTGTTAGTTTGAGGAAGGTATGGTTTGTATGATTGGGTGAGTAGTGCAAGTGTGTTGGTTAAGTTCTTAATTAAGTTGTCTGTTAGAGAGAGTCCTGAGTCAAGTTAAGTGTTGTCAGCAAAGTACTGGTGATGATTATGAATAGTAATGGTGATGTTGTAGATGATTATGAATAGTACTGGTGATGTGAAACATTGGACATCAAGGCAAGAGGATCAACAGTATGTTGAGTGATCGTTCCAACATCTTTTTGTTCTCATTGGCATGTGCCTCGTGTTGCTTCAGATAAGCATACAACTGATCATAGTCGGAGTCCCTCAATCCTCTGTTCGGTTTCACTGCTGTTACGAATCTACCCCATTCAGGCAAGATGTTATTAACAAACTTTGAATTCAACTGCATTCTAGGCATGGTCATCTTGATGTTTAGCATGTCATTTGGATTAGTTTTGAAAACCCGAACATAGTAGTGTGATTGTTTTCCTTTGTTAAGACGGAAGTGTTCCTAGTCATCTACAGTTGTGACTCAGGGTCTTTCTTTTAGTAGTTAAGAACCTGCCAAGAGCATCTTCACATCTAATACTATCCCAAATGTCTTTGGCTTCAGTATAATGACTTGATAAGAGTGTAGTTAGATGTTTTTTGGTAACCCTTTAAGTAGGATATTTGTTGCCTGAATATCAACGTTATACCTCTCATTATCTTCAGGTGAAAGGTCAAAATAGACTCGAGCTCTTTTTGGACCTAGATGTAAGGCACCTTCATTCCCTTCAGCAGGTGTTTCTCGAAATGTTCCCATCTGAAAAGGTCCTTCATCAATCGACTTCAGAATGTTCACCTCATTCTCTTTACCCTGACAATATAGTCAAATACGTTGTTGCCATGATGCAAAGTCAGTCCTATCAAGCATAGGTGGTCGGGTATCGAAACTGGCACATTGGATATCTTCCGAAATTATTAAGCCTATCTTAAATGATTGTGAATGGTTTAAGTTAATTGAACACTGATTAGTGTGATTGAGTATGTTAATGTGGGATTAATTTGATTAAGTGTTTTGATGTTTAAGTATTTTGATGTTACAAGTCGAAATTTTGTCCAAAAGTCCAAAAACAGTCTCCTAAACCGCTATGAAGAAGATTTAGTTCAAATAACCCTCTACGGCGAACCGAAATGAAATTGATAGAATTTCGTTTCCCAAACCGCTAAGAAAGTGTCTTTAATAAACCTGTAAACTGTAATTGTAAACTGCTACGGAGAACCGCTATGAAGAATATTTAATCAAATCACAAACAAGAAATGAAATTGACATAATTTCGTTTCCCAAACCGGTAAGAAAGTGTCTTCAATAAACCTGTAAACCGCGATACCACAAACCGTGATAGCACGATTCTTCAAAGACATGTAAACCACTACTCTCAAACCGCGACCTGCAAGACGACAAACCGCTGCAACATTACAGCCAACAAACAATGTATGATCTGACAAACGACCCGTCACAGCTCAAAACCGCGACTAAGAACATGGCTTCATAGACCCTAAACCGTGCGACAATAACAACTTACCATATCACCAACAAACAACTATAAATCACCCTTTGAACATTTTCGTCTGGTTTCTTTTGCATTAAATCTGTCTAGAAGGCTATGCAACAAGAAATACATAAACTTTAAAACACCTCATAGCGTTTAGAAATTCGATGAAACCAAGAACACGACCATATAACCTTCTAAAACCAAAATTTGATTATTTCTAACAAGAAAACGCACACACAATCTAGGCAACTCATCCCTTGAGCTTTGATACAATTGTAGGATATGGAAATCATAAACACAATGGTAAGATAGATAGATTAGCCAAGTCTTAGAGAGAGAGTTGAGAGAAAAGCTTCTAGTGAGAGAAACGTGAACTTGTATAATGAAAATGGACTAACCTCCTCTTCCAAGGCATGAGGCTATAATATAGTGGCTTACATAACCGGCCAAAGGGCTTGGCATGGGCTTACACGTTAGGTTTAAATACCCGGCCCAATATCGAATGTCATACGATTAACGATTAACTACGAGCTATAATTAATGGTAAAATACACGGGGTGACCGAGTTTTTTTCTAATATCTAACATTAAGGTTTAATGTTTTAGAATTAAAAATCTTATAAGTCCAAGTCTAAGAGTCCACGTTTATGTTTCACGAGAATTTGTTTAAGTGTATGAAATTGCAAACCACCACGAAGATGAACAATCCACTACGAAGTATCAAACCTCTAGCAATTTTGGTAAACCACTACATAGAACAAACCAAAGCCAAGTGTGTACAAACCGCTGGAAAAAGGGTAGTCAAACCACTGCCAAAGTAGTTTTACTAAACCGCTGCGACAAAAAACTTGTAAACCGCTGCCTTAAGAAATCAACAAACCGCTATGGACTTTTAAATTTGGCAAGGTTTCGTTTAGGTTGACCATGAAAAGAGTAAACCGGTAGAACACCTGTTAAACCGCTAGAACACCTGTTAAACTGCTATGGTAGTGGTTTGATCAAATCTCTACCTAAGAGAATCTGTAAACCGCGGCTTAATATAGCAAACTGCTACACAAACTTTGGGGACCACTGACTTAAAAAACGCGGGGGGGGGTTGCCAGTTACTAAATTTTGTTATTTGGCTAACTTTATACTACCAAACTCAAAGGCGAGACAATTTCTTGTCTAACTTCTTCTAAAAACCGCTACAATGAATCCCATGAATAAATAAGCTTAAACGAACCAAATAAGCTTCATAGGAGTTCATTTAAGCTAGGAATAAGCTACAAATAAGTCAAGAGTAAAGAAAGTACACATTGATGATTCAAAACAACAACAAAATTCTTGTTTCTTATGATTTTTGTATGCTTTTTGTACCAAAAACTTTCGAACAAAAAAGAAAACCAAATATGGTATGTTTGATTCTTAATAAGTTGTTTATAAGCACACAATAAGTTGTAGAGTAGGCAATATCTGATACACTAAATTGTTTCTCTTTTTCATCTTGTTTTTTTCTTAACATCGGCACTTACCTGTTTATTAGAATAGCTCCAGTCTTCTTTACCGTATACACACTAATCATTAACAGGCTTAAGTATCAAGACAAAAGGAAAAGAAGATATGTTGATTCCCACCTTCAAATCAGATCGTATTTCCTTAAGGCTTGTTTACGGATTAGTTTATTAGATAAATTAACACAACTATAGTAAAAGCTTTGTTTGAATGTTTAAGATATGCTGGAATCTAATATTTATTTAAGAGAATTATCAATGAAAACAATAATTCAAAACATAATAATTCAACAAATAGCTCGATATTATTGTTGGCAGCTTTGGCCCCTCAAGTCTTATAACTTCTTTGCAAACTTTGCCCGATTTGCAATTTTGACCCTTGTCTTTTAATTTTTGTAATACAACTTGAGGTTTGGTAATTTTTAGTCCCTCAAGTTGTATTTTCTTAACTTGGTTGACCTTTGACTTTGACTGACTTTGGCTTCGGATTGACTTTGTCTTTTCCATCCCGTGCTTGGTTTGGTCGTCTTTGGCTTTCTTTTTGAATATCCGTTCCTGCACAATTCAAATGCAAAACATACAAATACAATGTATCTTTGGTACGTTTTTAGTCTTTTAAGTCCGTTTTTAATGGAAAATGGTATGTGTAATTAAGCACATACCAGAGGCACCCCATGCTTATCCTTTTTATCTTCTTTCTATTTTCTCTTTGTTTCCCTAAGGACAAATCAATTCGGGGTCGAGTATAGCTTGTACTCAGTGAATAAAAACTAAACCGTTTTCGTTTAGTAGTTGTTTTCCATTTCACTAAAATGATCACATTGAAGCTTCTTGTTTAACCATAATCATAAAATTAATAGCAGGTAAAGATGATATTTATTCTCTACCAACAAAAAGAACAGCAATTTTTGCATCCTTAATGAAATGTACTCTACAGGAGTTCATATAGCTTACCATTCCAACACTCCTGTAATATGTTGATTTCTCCATAAATGTATTCTCCTAGCATGAGGTTTAAACATAACTTTTAAGATCACCCCATAACACGTCTCTCATAGCCCTCCTCTGCCTTGTTGACCCATGCTTAGCTTTTACCAATTTCCATAAAATTTCTAAATCTTCCCTGTCAAAGCTTTTGAGCATATGATTGAAGACTAAGTACATCTTTGAACTTCCATCAGCCCTGATTATCTGGTAATAGGTTTTCTTCCTTTATTTATGGATCTTCTAGTTAACAATTCTTAGAGGCTTAACAGCCAAAGGAATAGCATCAATTGCTACCTCATCTTTATCATGAACAATTTCCATGAGCTCTTTAATCTTAGCTGCTTCTTGATCATTATCCACTTTAGCTGTTTCTTGAACATCATCCACCTTTTGTTTTTTAGTGACCTCTTGTTCCAGCTTAGTACCTGCTCTCTTTGAACTACCTTCCAACATTCTGCTTCAACTTTCTTTAAATTCCTCCTTCTAGCTCTGTTTCTCCTTCTTCTTGGAACTCATCTTCCAGCAACTCAGATTCTGTAAGTCAACAAAGGTATCACTCTTTTCTTGCTCTTTCAAACAATTTCTTGAATATTTTCAAAGGACTTGTTCTTCAAACTTTTGGTTTCCATCCTTCCATGTTTTACAGATAATACACATGATAATCCCTTTATTAAGCTCTTGTTGGTGGTCTTGTTCCTCTTCCTCTTCTGCTCTCTTAGCTGCAAAATATTTTCTTCTTTGCTCTAAGAATTGTACAAATAATCTTGCCTTTGTTCATACAATCAATATCTTGTCTTGTTCTTGAGCTTGCCGACTTGAGCCAAATGGATAATCAACTAACTTTAACTTAAGCCTAAACATTCATCCAAGCTATTTTGGCATCTTCATTTTTGAGATTTTTCTATGCAAGACCTTTCTTGTTCTTCTTCTTCAGCTTGTTAGCTTGAAGCATGTATCTCATCAAGCCTCATTTTGTTCAAGCCTCTTTTATTAGCTTCACTTGTCCACCAAGGCCACATCAAACATAACCCTTTGCCTTTGTCATGTGGAGGTTTTGCACAGTATTATTGTTGTAAGTGTTGTTTTTTAGTTGTACCAACTCTCTAGTTCTTGTATCACAACCTTTATCCTGGGTTTTGCACTCTTCAACTCTGCCAGTGCTTGAGCCAAAGTAATATCAACATCATTTATTGTAGCAGTACTAACTAGAATTGTACTGGCAACATCAATCACAACAACTACTTTCTCAACAACATTTCTCTTCTCACTAAAACCAGCTTAACAACAACTTACTTTAAACAACCACCTTATCCACACCAACTAAGTCATGGACTTCTAACATATTTGTATCAACATCAAAAGGATTACTAACCAAGGTAATTCTTGGCATCAACATCAATATCATCTAACCTCCCTGTTTGGATGCAATCCTCTACCCAAATCTTCTTCATACAAGAGGATTTTTGTATTGTTTTGGAAAAAAAATGCCTACCCTAGCATTAGCACTCAAACCAACTTTATAAAGTCTTTTCAGCTTATGATTTCTTGATCTATCCTTCTTTTCAAGCTTCTTTAACACTCCTTTTTCAAACATGCAATCTCGTAGCTTGATTGTATCTTTGTAGTCCCTCCATATCAAGAACCCTTTGTTCTAAATTGGTACATAGATACATCAATTCATAAAGTTTTAGAAGAAACTATAAATCCTCACCACTTTAAAGTATGGTTACCGTCTGCGAGCAGTGGAATCATTGGAAATTTAGATACATTCCGAACCTAATTGAGCAATTGTATCGCCCATGGTTCTTGGCACCCTAGGACTCCACTACCTGCAAATAGTTCCTGAGGAAACTTGGTTACATTAGTGTTCCCTGGATCGGGTTTTTAGTTATGTTACCACCTGTCTTGCTCTGATTCTAAACCTAAGAAGCGGTAGTAGGCAACCCTCATCCAAACTGTCACCTACTCTTTTATGGAGTAGCCTTAACTGCACAAATTCCATAGAAAACACTAGACTGAGTAACTCCAGTGACCATTCTTGTAAGCCTCCTTAGGGTGTTTGATCTTTTTTGGGGTTGAGATGTTGGATTGATGTTAATGGGGTTTGTTTGGGGATCAATAGGTAATGCTGAACTTTCACCCTACTGAGGTTGGTTTTAATAACCACATTGTTTGGAAACAAAGGTGTACTCCCTACCAGAAAAAACCTTTTCCTACTCTTCTCATATTCCCAAAAATCTTTTTAGTGTGACAAGGTGCTATATAAATTCTTTTATGAGTAGGCTTCTCAGCAAATTATTTGTCCAAAAACACTAGTAAAAACATTGGATACATTAAAAATTTACCAGAAAGATTATCCAAGTTTCTAACCATACTACAAAAATCAATTTTGAAAAGTTAAACTTCTGGTTTGTAGCTAAGCAGATAAATGACAAAGCCTTAGTATACTATGCTAAACTCCTTCCATGCAGTTGTCATTGGAGCTTAGACACTATAGAATATTAAAGAATTAGAAATTTCCCGTATTGAGGGGGAAAAGAATGCTTTAAAAAAATAAAATGTTAGTTTTTTAAATTATCTCATACCCAACAATGCATGAGGTTTTCAAAAATAGTAGAAATTTGAGGAGACAATCAATACCTTCAGCATCGCTAGTCGAAATGAGTTATTCCTAACAAATGTTTCAGTAAGAAAATCCTCTTATTGCCATTCACACAGGCATGTAACTGTACTTCTCCATTGATAGTTTTGGCCACAGCAGAAGACCAAAACTATTAATACAAGATACGAATATAGTAGATTAACCGTAGTGTATAACTCTTAAAAGGTGTGCATAGAAAGAAAATCCATCTTCTACTCAAACCCTTCACTTTTAGGATTTCGACATTGTGTTGTGGTTTTTGTAATGATGATCAAATTGAGTTAGGGTTTGTGATTAAAGAGTTTACAAAAGTATTAAATTGATCAAATGACTGATTAAAACCCTTAAGCGAAGTATTTATGAAAATACCCTCAATAGCTGTAACTTAAACTCAGCAATAGTAACCCAACAGTAGTAAGTTATGCCTGGCAGCATTAACTTTCACCAGCAGTAGTAAATTATGCCTAGCAGCATTAACTTTCACCAGCAGTAGTAAATTATGCCTAACAGCATTAACTTTCACCAGCAGTAGTAAATAATGCCTAGCAGCATTAACTTTGAGTCACTAGCATTCACTCTAATTTCATTCTAAACAGATTTTCCATCATCAATCTAACACTTTTCTTTGTTTTTCCTGCAAAATGTTAGTCCAAAAACCAAGAAAACACAAGCCATAGCAATTTCCACAATATAAAAATATTCCACCAGTATTAAGAAAAACTACAGACTTAACACAGCAGTAATAAGTATAAACACAGAATATTAATTATACTTAATACGGAAACATTTTAATGACATGGATAACAGTACTAATTCATACAAAACTCTACAAAAACATAAAGAGATGAAAGACTTTAAAGATTCATCATTCCAATACTAACAATTAAATATTGAAAATAACTTACATAAAAAGCTTTTGTTAAGCAAATCTAGCAACATTCTTTCAGTATTGATTTTGACCTTATGAAACAATTTCTTTTCAATGCAATCTCTAATAAATAATATCTGATCTCTATAACTTTGTTTTTTGAATGAAAAACAAGATTTTAATTATGCAAAAAGTACTGATATTGTCAATAAAGATCTTGGAATGCATAAAATTGTATACACCCATAAAAAAGTAGTTGATTTCTAAAATCCAAAGCACTTGTCCACACAACTTAAAGCATACCACATATTCACTTCTGTTGTGGATTTTCACCACTGTCTGTTTCTTTCAATCTACATCCAAGATGTCAAACCTCTCCAGTGTAGAAACTTTTTTCCTAACCAAGCTTGCTCCAGCATAAACGCAATCAGTGTAATCAGACCAAATCAAAAGAGATCTTTTGGATACCAAAGCCCCCATATTTGGTTGACTTTTAGTACCTAAAAATCCTTTTCACATCATAGAAGGTGGAAACCTTTGGAATACTTGGTATCATACACAGCACAAACTACATACATAATGTTCAGGGTCCTAGAAGATGTAAGATACATCAATGAACCAATCATTGACCTATACATATGAACATCCAGTTCGTTACCATCTTCATCCTTAAGCAAAGGCTTTTGATTTTCTATTGGTGTGCTTGCAGTCTTGACTTTTGTAAACCTAAATTTCTTTAAAATTTCATCAACATATCTATCTTGACTAATAAATATGCCCTCCTTCTTCTACTGTACTTGTAATCCCAAGAAGAATGTAAGTTCTCATATAGAACTCATCTAAAATTTCTCATGCATCAACTTTTCAAATGTATTGCATAACTCATTCTTTGTTGAACCAAAGATGATATCATCCACATAAACTTGGACATCAATAATATCACTTTGTACATTTGGATGATAAGGTTTTGACAATTTTCCTCTTTGAAATCAATGGTCTAACATATATTATACAAGTGTTTCCTACAAGCTCTAGGAAACTTGATGTAGATCCATCAATGCTTTTTCAACCTTGTATACCATCAAAAAGTCTAGACTTCAAACTCCTAATTGGTTGATATACATACAAACCAATCTTCAATCTTCCCATAGATAAAAGTACTTTTACCATCCATTTGATACACCACAAAATCATTAAATGAAGGTATAAGCTAAAAATAAGCCTAATTTGCATTAATTCTGTAGCAACAGGGGCAAAGACTTTCATCATAGTCAATCCCTTCCCCTAAGCAACTAATCTTGCTTTAATTACTTGTACAATTTCCTCTTTCATCTTTTTTTATTCTTGAAGACCCATTTAAGATGCATTTGGTAAATCCACTAAAGTCCAAACTTCTTGTAACTTGAATTGTAGAAGCTCTTCCTGCATAGCCTCTATCCAGCTTGGATCCTTCAATGCATGAATTACCTTTTTGGGTTCTTCCTGTGATAAAAAGCAAGCAAACAAGCAGTTTTGAAGGTCTTTATGGTTTGTTCTTTGTTGAATAGTACTAACAAACCCATGTTCCTTCAAATTCTTTGACATCTTTCTTGTTTGTGTAGCTGATTGCAAATCTCCAATCACTTGATCAAGAGGATGATCTTTATGAATTCTTGTAGTTGGAATAGGACTGACTTGGATTGTTGTATCCAAATTGTTCATGTCAGCCTCTGCACCATCATCTTCATCATCTCTTGAGAAGTCAAATATGCTAACATCTTCCAAAGCAGGCATATTTGGATCAAATGGAAGTTTAATGCTTGTTTTTCCACCAACAACATTAACTTTATTTGTGCTAGCAGCATTAACATTGTTAGTGCTGTTAACATTATCTTCCTTCTCTTGATCATTACATTCACTATCTTTTCTTGGATCTTCATTAACCTTCTTTCCATCATCACTTGAAGGTTTGGATCCATCATCATGAGAACTCTTTGGATCTTGGGAATATGGTGGATCAGTAGTCCATAATGGTAGCAAAATGTAATCTTTGACAGGTTTTGTCTCCTTTCTAGCTTGACCTGCATTATCACTTGCTTTTGTACCTGCAAAACTATTAGACTGTGTACCTGCAACAATTGGCTCATAATTCATTGTTCTTGTTAGTGCATCAATATCAAATAGCCAATCTGGTCCACTACCTACAACATTAGGTGTATTCTCACTAAACATAATATGCAAGTTTTCTTCCATTATTCTTGTTTTACTATTGAATACTCTAAAGGCTTTACTATTTAAAGAGTATCCAACAAAGAAACCTTCATCAGCCTTACCATCAAATTTGCCTATGTGATAAATGGTATTAAGAATAGTAACATGACACCTAAATGGTCTTATAAAACTTAAAGTTGGTGTTCTACCATGAAAAAGTTCATATGGGGTCTTGTTATGAGGCTTAACTATTAACACTCTAGTTTGCACATAGCAAGCAGTATTAACTGCTTCTGCCCAAAAAGTAGTTGGCAACCTAAAATCAGCTAAAATAGTCCTAGCAGCCTCAATTAGTGTCCTATTCCTCCTCTCAGCAACTCTATTTTGTTAAGGTGTTCTAGCTATACTAAATTGTCTCAAAATACCCTTCATCTTACAAAACTGATTCATTTCTCTATTTTTGAATTTAGTTCCATTATCACATCTAATCACCTTAACCTTGTGATCTACTAGATTTTCTATCCCGGTTATAAAGGACTTAAGAATGCCACTAGTCTCATCCTTAGTAGCTAGAAAGAAAACCCATGTAAACCTACTATAATCATCTATAACAACTAGGCAATACATT
>BQNB010043141.1:2170-41285 GCA_026074375.1 Tanacetum coccineum | reverse complement strand
GCTATCAGTACTAACTATTACTAACAGACTTAACTTTAATACTAACAGTATTAAGTCTGTTTACAATATTTTCCTAACATTACTTATTATCTTTTGTTGGTAGAATGCCTCCAAAAAGAGCATCAACAACAGAAGCACCGGCTATGACTCAAGATGCAATTAGAAAGTTAGTTGCTGATAGTGTCACCTCGGCTCTAGAAGCTCAAGCTGCGACAATGGCAAGTGCTAGTAATCCCGACAGGAACACCAGTCCTACTGGAACTCCTGCAGTGAAAACGAGAAACTACAAAGAGTTTATCAGCTGTCAACCTTTCTACTTTAATGGTACGAAAGGAGCAGTAGGCCTTATTCACTGGTTTGAACGAACCGAATCAGTATTCTCTCATAGCAGATGTGCCAAAGAAAACAAAATAACATTTGCTATTGGTACTTTAACTGACGATGCCTTGTCCTGGTGGAATGCACATGCCCAGCCTATAGGAATAGAACAAGCAAATCAAATCCCTAGACTGAGCTAAAAAGGCTTCTAACAAACAAGTATTATCCCCGGACTGAGATCAGAAAGATGGAAGAAGAACTTTACAATCTGATTGTAAAGGGAAATGATCTTAAACCTTATGTTAGAAGATTCCAAGAATTAACGGTTCTATGTCCAAACATGGTGCCAAACAACGGTAAACTCTTAGAATCTTTCATCGGGGGACTACCTCAAAGCATTGAAGGAAATGTTACTGCCTCTAAACCTCAAACTTTAGAGGAAGCCATCAACATAGCCCAAAGGCTAATGGATCAAGTAACTAAGCATACTTCAATGCAAGTATCGAGTGACAACAAAAGAAAGTTTACGACAGAAGAACTTTCAACAACAGCTCCTGCAGCAACAACAACTACCGCAACCCTAACAATCGCTACAACAATCGCCAAAATTGAAGGCAAGAAACTGGTAGAGCCTATGCTGTTACTCCATCAGAAAATAGTAGGTATGCCGGAGATCTCCCTTTATGCAAGAGATGTAATTTCCATCATACTGGACCTTGTACTGGCAAATGTAATATTTGCAATAAGGTGGGTCATTTGAGTAAGAACTGCGGAAACAAGAAGCCAACCACTGGAAGTAATCAACTACCAGTGACAGTTATATGTCATGCCTGTGGAGAAAAAGGGCATTATACAAATCAGTGCCGCAAGACCAACATCAATGCCCAAGGAAGAGCCTACATGCTAAAAGATAGGAATGCTCAACAAGACCCGAATGTAGTTACAGGTATGTTTTTATTAAATCAGCATTTAGTCAAAGTATTGTTTAATTCCAGAGCTGATAGAAGCTTTATATCCATATCTCTTGCCTCTAAGCTAAATATTTCGTCTATTACAATTGATACCTTTTATGATATCGAAATGGCTGACGGAAACTTAGTAAACACAAACACTGTTATTAAAGGCTGCACTTTAACTCTGTTAAATCAACCTTTTGAAATCGATCTCATGCTAATTAAGCTTGGCAGTTTCGACGTTGTCATCGGTATGGACTGGTTATCCAAGTATCATGCCAAAATTCTCTGTGATGAAAAAGTCGTTCACATTCCTATCAACGGTGAAACTCTAATCATTCATGGTGATCGAAGTAAAACTCAACTAAATCTCATATCCTATATAAAAACCGAAAGGTATATATCCCGAGGTTGTCAAGTTTTCATGATTTAAGTAATGGAGAAGAAATCAGACAAGAAAGGACTAGAAGACATTCCCGTAGTTAAAGAAATTCCAGATGTTTTTCCTGAAGATCTACCTGGTCTCCCTCCCGTTCGCCAAGTAGAAATCCAAATCGACTTAACCCCTGGAGCAGCACCTATAGCTCGAACACCTTATAGATTGGCTCCTTCAGAAATGCAGGAGTTATCTAACCAACTTCAAGAACTAACCGACCGAGTGTAGGTCCTTGTGTTGGATCTATATAGCCTTTGTAAGACAGTAGCTAACTTGAATAAATCCAAATAAACTATGTGAGAGACACTGACTATGAATATCAAGTGTTAATGCGGAATCTTAACACAAGTATTAAGAAGAATATAATACTAACTTTGCTATTGATTTTCTATTAAGCTTCAATGCTTCAATTTGTTATATATATCTCTATGCCGTAGGGTTCCTTTTATACACCAAGGAAAACCCTAGAAGGCTTTACAAAACGTGTGAAAGGATAATGCATATCCTTTCCTAAGATATCTCCTAAGATATCTCTAAGATAACTATTACTATTCTGTTACATAAACAGACTTAACTAAAACAGACTTAACTAAATACGACCAGTACTAACTATAGTACTGCTACTCTACCAGTACTAACTTTAGTACTGCCAGACTTAACTTAGTACTGCCAGACTTAACTTAGTACTGCCAGAACTAACTAATACTACCAGACTTAACTGTTATACTACCAGTATTAAGTCTTTTATAATCTATTTCCCAACAATCCTCCCCTAACTTGATCTTCACTTGTGAACTTCAAGTTTCTTCAAGTGTCTTCAATTTGAGCTTCCTGAGGATGTTGTAAATAAAACTCTTCGAATTATTCTTGAACTGCAATTCTTCAAATCATCTCCTTTTGATCTTTGCAGCAACTATTCTTCAAAGCTTTTCAGCAACCCTTCATATCAGCAACATTGACTATATGTACATCAAATCATATAGTTTCAGACTATTCTCATCACTTCCAGGTGTGTTAACTCCTGTGAGAGGTGAATCATTGAAACTTTAAATGGATTTGATGTCTCTTTATCAATTAGCCATTTACTCTGAAGTAGTCAGTCTTTTGGCCACCAGAAATGTGCATGTCCATGGTTGACTGAAAACCATTTCAACTCTCAGTACATGAAACATTGGTGAGTTGAATACCATATGGTTTTTGGCAAACCATTATAGCCATAAACGGATTTGATATGCCTTTAAGTAGCACGTTTGCTCAATGGGTAAGCCATGTCTTTATATGTCTGTTTGGACCTAGTGGACTGATAACCTTTGTTGTTTAGTGGCATAGACACCTCCAACCAAGTGTTGTTCTCCTACTTATACATTCTAGACATCTAATCTCATCAATCTTCATTTACTTCCTAATGCCAGTTGCTTCCTTCATCATTTTTAAAAGGTTGTAGCAATCATCATCTGGTTTTCCTCCTTGACAGCTTTTTTATCTAGGCATAGCTTTGCATATACCTCCAACAGATAAAGGATATTTTTCTTCAGTCTAACATTTAAATATCTTGCTGAATTCAAGTTTAAGCGTTGTACTCTGCAGGTATTATAATATCTCTAAACTTATGATCTTTGTGAATAATAAACGTCATAATAGGATCTGTACTAAGGGGTGCCCTCAACTTATCTTTAAAATATTCCATAGTACCGTCTAAAGATCATCCTCTGGTCACATTAATCCCATATCGGATTCATGACATTCCTATATAATTCAGTTGAAATCATCACCTAGTATGTCCTTAAACATTGCTCCAAATTTATGTATAACTTTATTAGTTCCATTTGTCCCTATAATTGGGCGTGTGCGGCGGTAAAAAAAATGTGGGTACCACTAGTTGATAGTAAGTGTACACTTACTTTTCTTTCATTGGCTTGATGATCTTATACAGTAGCATTTAATTGGGGGTTTTTTAGCTACAAGGATAAGGATTAATAGGAATATTAGTAACTGAATAATAGGATCAACATCTTTACTAGCTTCGAATTCATCGTCATAAGTCTTGTCAGAATGTAATCCGTTCTAGCTATCGGTTTCCTCCTTTTCCAGTCTTCTTGGTAGTCTTATCATCTTTTGTCATCATCACTCTTTAGTCTTTTTGAGTCTTTGTTTGAAGTCTTCTCCAAAACTTATTTTCGACTATCTTTTTGGAGCTTTAAAGTTTATAGGGGCAAAGATTAAACTGCTTCACCAGCTTCATCAAAATTCTTCTTTTACTTCTTCAAAACTTAAATTCTTCTGCTGGGGTTGAGACAGCTCCATGTCCCTGATTCTTCAAGTAATTCATCAATATTGTTCGCAAGCTGTGATTGAGTTATGGGCTTATTTATTTTTGCTCTTGTCTTTCTCTACAAAGTGTTTCTTCCTTTGATTTACTAGTTTCAACATCTTCTTTGCAAAGTCTTCTCCTTGTAAGCACTTTCCTGACACTCTTTGAACAACTCTGCTTTGCGTCAAAATCTTTGCTCTAATAAGATCCCAATCTTCATCCTGTGTAATTGCCTTGAGCTTAAAATTAAAGCTTGGCTCTTCTTTGCTTTTGTTGCTCATTTAATTATTCTTCTTTCTGCAAGTCTTTGTGCTAAGAGAGAATCCAAGTGTACTTGTTTAGCCTTTTCTTCTTTCTCCAAGTATCCAATCTGATAGCTTAGCGAGAGCTAGCGTCCACTACTATAGAATTTGTTCCTTCGTCTTTCTTAGGTGCTTCTTCTATGATCAGAGGAGGCTTTTCTTTCTCTTGGACTTTTATCAGGGGAAGGGAATGGTCGTTTTTAATATGTCTAGGAAACTTGTCCACTAACCGTACTAACTTTAATACTGCCCATATTAACTCCTTCAGCATACCCAGTATAACTTACTTCTTGGAAATCCAAGCTAGAGACAACCTTTTTTCCCTTAGTCTCTTTTCCTTCTCTTATAACTCTCTTCCTATCTATTGACTTTGCTTTTGAGAAGAACCTGGAGAGAGTTTTATCTGCTCTAATGTAGTAGGTATTATATCCTTTAACTTGTTCCTCAATGATAGGCTTGAAAGTAGTTTAGATAGGAGTAACCTGCCCTAACTTGTACCAAAGAACTAGAGGATCATCATTGATCTTTTCCTCATTTGAGCCTCGGTTCTTTCCTCTTTAGAGTATGATTAAGAACCACATTTTCTCCTTTTCAAAAATACCTTCTAGGCTTCTTCACTCTTCTTGACCAACTTCACAATAGCACTCTACCCCATGGTCAGATTCGGTTATTTGCTTGAGTTCTTTTTCCCCGCACTATCAGTTCTTGTCATTAATTAAGGAACTACTATTGAAGCAAATCATCCATTAGATATTGTAATTGGCATCGATCTCTGTTGGGTGGTGAGAAGTGTTGGTATGCAAGGGTGGTCCTCAATAACATGTGCTCCATAGGTTTAGGGTTAGTTTCAGGCGATAGGTGTAGTTGTAGATGCTGGATTAGGTAGAAGTTATAGGTGGTGGATATTGTTCTCTGGTGGTGAAGAATGTAGATGGTACTGGGAATTATGGATATTGATGGGTGTGATTGAGCACCATTCAGGATGTTCTGACCTGCACTTGGTTTAGTGTAGCAAACAAGCAGATATGCAGGAAACATAAGGCTTGGGTGCCCCTCTAAAACACCTTTTCATATTCTAAATATCATTTTTGGTCAGTGGTCTACAGCAGATATAGGGTGTTTGTTTTTTGTTTGATATAGATCCAATAATCAGTTTGAGAATACATGGTTACATCAAAAAAACTTTGTTTTGCTTTTCAGGTTTGCCACCTTGGCATCAAAAATTAGTTTGAAAAAATTATAAAACTCTGCCAGTGGAAATGGACAATCAAAGCAGTAGCATATTGGCTACTAGAATTGATCTCATCCACTACTTTTTGTGTTATACAATGCAAAAGATGGTGGACTAAAAATCTCCATTTGTGTGTCAAAAAGCTTTTCCAAAAGGTAAAAGATCCGTCAGTAGGATACCCCATATGCCCCATCCCCTTAAAAATCTCATTGTTTGGCTGGTCATGTTATCATTTCTGTGATTTATGTGTCTGATGTCCTGTTTTCCATTTTGATGGATTATGTTTCGGCTGGTATGTGTTTTAATTTCTGCTTGACTGATTTGCGAATATGTGATCTTAGTTATAGACGTAATAATGTAATTTATAGATTTTTTTCTTAGAGTTATCTCATATAGATAGGTATATAGATAATTAGGAGGAGATTTATTGTATGTCTGCTTAGCATATTTTTAGGAATCTTGCTTAAGCAATTTAAGGTTTTATTCTCTATAAAGAAACCTTTAGCATTTGGTTTCATATAGATTTAATTCACAAAACAGTTTATTATCTATAGAAAGATCCATAGAGTTCATTGTTTAATATTTATGATTCTGTTTACTACATTGTTTAATTTCTGCATAAATGATTGTTTGTTGTCTATCTCGTATTTACTTATGATTACATAGTACTATACAATCTCTGAAGGCTAGAACGATCTTATCTCAGTTACAGCATCCTAACAAGTGGTTTCAGAGCTGGACGAGAGCTCTGATAAAGAAGAATTACTTAGTTACCGCAACAATTCCTTTATTTCTATACGTGAAACAATGTCAGAACCCCATGCCGTCTTTACCTACTCAGTAACCATTTACTTTTACCTAACCCTTTAATCCATTGCTTCACCTTCAATTCACTTCAGATGTATACTCGGATTCTTTCATACCTGAACCACACATAACCGATCCCTAAATACACTCAACTGCTTTCTCATAACCTTGCTTTCTCCAACCGAATCATCTTTTCTTCTCACAACCTACTGTTCACTTGAACTCTAACCTCTCAGACCAACCTTAAACTAATGTCAGTCACAACAGACAATTTCACAGTTTCAAACAGCCTCATATCTCTGCGACAATGAATATTTCATTATCTGAGAGGAAAAGTATGAGATTGGGCTTTTATTGAGAGGCGTACTGGATTAAGAATGCTGATCATGAATCTTTGGACGGACTTGTTCAGCAAGGAAAAAGTCCAAAGAGGTAGGAAAAGAGGCAAAAGGGAAATACAATTGTTCTCCACCTGTCTTCTCTTGAAGAGCATGTTGCGGTTACAAAGGGAGAATTAGTGAGAACCTTGTTGCTTCAGGCTCTACCTGAGATCATTATGCCCGATTTTCTAAATTATGATGATGCAAGGGTTATTGTGTTAGCAGTTAAGGCTTGGTTTGGTGGGGGAAAGAATCATAGTAGAGGAGGGGGGGGTTAAAAAGGACCATGCTAAAGCAGCAGTTTATTGAATTCTCTGAGACTGAAGAGAAGGCATTCAGTAAGGGTTTATGAAAGGTTTCTTACAGAAGATTTTGAGCAGGTTGAATCAGTGCAGGCGAGGCAGACAATGATGCTATACAACCTGAATGTTTCAAGAGCACTGTCCTTCTTCAACTGGTCAAGTTGGTGTTGGCATTATAAAAACAACAGAGGTGGCCTTGATTCAATGAGTTTTGATGACCTGTATAACAAACTAAGGTCACTTGAACTTGATGTCAGAATTGCTCATAGTTATAGTGTGAAAGCTGCTGTTGCTCCCACTCATTCTGCTTTCATTGGAACTGCCAGCTCTGGCTCAAAGCCTACTTATTCTGATCAGCAACGTATTGTTCCATCAGTTTCTCAGCACATTCGGTCGTTCTCTGATAAAATAATGGAATGTGTTGTGCATTCTTTTTGTTGCTGAGATTGAACAAGTCAGATCATGATCTATGAAGACTTTGACTCCAGGGTTGATCAGTTGGGAGATGGAAGAACATGGATTAAAGTGCCAAAATGGCTATGCTCTCCTTGAGGATTAACAAGTTGAGAAGGAAGGCAGGACGAAAGGATGAACTTACAACAATCAGCAGCCTGCCTGATTTGACTGATGGAAGGTTTACGATGCGCATATGTTTCTATTGGGACATTTTGCTAGGGAGTGTAATGTGAAGACAGTTGATGATAAGGCTAGGTATTCTGCTTTTAAGGTATCAAATGTTAAGACAGCGAACCAATCAGCTTTGGTCTCCGTTGATTCCCATGTTGAATTGGTCAGATCTGACGGCAAGAAAACAAGACGGGTGAGTTGAGAAGGTTATATGGGATGATAGCTGGACTATCATGCTGTTAATGGTGTGTTGGTATTTCTATTGCTGATGATGAGTTTTGCTATGATAGGAATTTCTAGGTTACAGAATTTGTCCCTTGGTTGTGATTCTAAAATAATGTATTAATCATATGTATATAAATCTGATAGATTGTATAATGATTGTTACATTAAGTTCAGCATATCAGCATGTCTGGTTAAATCATTAGAATCACAAAATGATTGGTACAATAAAACTCCAAGTTGATAAATAGCTCTATGTCTACAAGAACTAAAATTGGTCTAGGATTTAAAGAGTACTTTGGAGAAGACGAAGTGTTTGATTTGTCTAGACCTAGTACCATGTACCCAGAACCTGTTGAGGAGGAGGTTAAACCTCTTTACTCATGGTTTGTCAAGGCTGGGGAGATGCATGCAGTTCCTCCCTCCATCACTGGAACTTATATGCCCACCCCATACAAGTCTGACATAGAGGAAACACAGGTAAGTTATGGTTCAAAGTCTGATAATAAAACTTCTGAAACTCTTTCAGAATCTAATGACTTTGTCTCTTGTGATAACAGTGACAAGTCTTCAGACTCAGAGACCTATGCATCCTGTGATTCAAGCCTCAAGACCAAGACCAAAGACTTCCCACCTGCTGTTGATATCAAGACTTTGCCAGAGTCTGATGTTGAAGACCCAAATTCCACTGCTGGCAGTCCTAGTTTTTCTTGTTTGGAGAATGTAAAATCTCCTAGGATTTTTTGTAATAAAAGTGGAATGAACAATAGGAATGTGTGTAAAAACAATTCTGTGCGTGTTAAGAAATGTTTTGTTTGTGGTAGTAAATTGCATTTGATTAAAGATTGTGACTTTTATAATTGTGTAGATTCTGTCCCTTGTAAATCTAAAGCAGCATCTGTTCCTGCTGGTAGTAGGAATTCGTCAGCATCTGTTACTGCTGGTGGATCTGATCCTGCTGCTAGTAGAAACAGACCAGCAGTCAATTCTGCTGGTAGACCAAATCCTACTGGAAGGGTTGGACAGGCAGCACATCTTGCCGCTGCTCAATCTAATCCTGCTGGTTGGTCTAAAAGACCAGCACCTGTTTCTGCTGGTAGACCAGTTTCTGCTGGTTGGCTTAATCCTGCTGCTAGACCATATTTCAGACCATCATCTGTATATTTTAATAATATGTATTGGCCTAACTTATATGACCCTATGTATATGAATAAGGGACGATGGGGTACTGCTGTTAAGACCTCAGCAGGTTACTCTTGGAGGAATCAAAGACCACATTTTTGGCGGTCCAAGAGTAATGGTGGATCTCATCAATCCACATGGTTTCACACTTAATGATCCACAAGGCAGGCTCAAGTCAGAATTGGCTTGGGTCTCCCACGTGTACTAATGTTATTGTTGTATGATTTGTAGGGTGATCCTAGTACAGATAATGACATAGGTATAGTTGACAGTGGTTGCTCAAGAAGTATGACAGGAAACAAGGAGAAGCTTGATGGTTTTGTGCAGGTCAAGGGAGGCATTGTCAAATTTGGAGGTGGCGATGGTAAAATATCAGGAAAAGGCACTATAAGGACATCAAAGCTTAACTTTGAAAATGTCTACTATGTTGAAGAGCTGCAGCACTTTAACTTGTTCTCTGTATCACAAATTTGTGATAAAAAGAACAAAGTACTCTTCACAGACACTGATTGTTTGGTGCTTACAGAAGAATTCCAATTACCTGATGAAAGGTCCAGGTGTAACTCAGAATTCTAGAAATGTGATCTCTACACTTCAGCATCCCAAAACTACAACCAGAAACAAAATTTACATGTTTTAGTACAAAACATCCTTTGGATGAATCCACCAGATGGCAGAAAGAAAGGGGGGGGGGGAAAGGAGGAAAAAAAAAAAGAGAAGGGGGATATTTTATTTGGGAGTAATAAAAAAAAATATATACAGAAGATGGCCTCTGTGAACTCAAAACCATCAACAAGTTAGCTAAGGAAGGGTCTGGTTATGGGTTACTCTCAAGGTGTTTCCCACTCAAATGAACACAACTGTGTTTCCGCATCAAAGGAAACAACATAAGGCTTCCTTATAAGCATATTCTGCGGTGAGACTTATTAGAAACCTGCAATTTGCTGCAATGGACCTTTTTGGTCCTACCAATATAAGGAGTATTTACCAGAAGTACTACTCCTTAGTGTTACTGATGACTTACAGGTTTACTTGACTTTCTTTTTGGGTACTAAGGGATGAAACATTTTATTCCTTAAAGAATTAATTGCCTTAATAGAAAAACCAGCTGAATAAAAAGGTTAAAGGAAATAAGGGTGTGAATAATGGGACAAGTTCAAAAATGCAAAACTTTATTGAACTCGTGGGAAAAGGGATTTAAGAGGGAACTATAGCAACCCAGAACCCCCACAACAAATGGGGTTGCTGAGAGGAAAAATAGGACTCTTATAGAGTCTGCTAGAAACATGTTGGCGGACACGTAAATTTACCTACCATGTTTTGGACAGAGGCTGTTTAGCACGACATGCTATGTTTAAACAGGGTGTCTATTACAAATCCCCATAATAAAACAACCTTATGAATAGATATCCTGGGAAGGTTTCCTCGGATAGGTTCATTATTCTTAAACCTTTTGTGTCAAGTAACTATCCTTAATACAAGTGACTATTTGGGAAAATTTGAGGGTAAAGCTGATGAAGGTTATCTTGTTGGTTATGCTCCAAATAGCAAGGCCTATAGGGTTTATAATTTAACTACCAAGAGGGTAGAGGAGACCTTGAATCTGAGATTTTTAGAAGATAAACCCAATGATCAGGGAATTGGTCATGAGTGGTACTTTGACCTTGACTATTTAACTGATTCATTAGGTTATACTCGTTTTAAAACTAACAAACCTGCAGGTACTCAAGAAACTAACATAAATGCAGGTACACAAGATACTGACTCAGATTCAGAAGTGGATGAACAAGTGATAGTGGTTCCTTCATTTCCTTCTAACAGTTTTGCAGGTCCTTCATCAAGCAATGGTCCTAGTGTTATGGAACGCAATGCAGATTATGCAGAAGAGCTTGCTAAGCTTCAAAGACAAGAATATGAAGCCAAGGACGCAGCTGCACGATATGGTTATTTGTTCTCACAAGAAACAGCAGAAATACTAAGTCAAGCTGAAGCTGAAATTCGAAACCAAGGTGTTTCTACTGATAGGGATCCTGCTGGCATTGATTCTGCTGGTGGTGTATCTGCTGGTAGTACTTCTGCTGGTAGTGATCCGGCTGATGGTAATCCTGCTGGTAGTGTTGAACCTGCTGATAAGAGCAATCCTGCTGTCAGTTCATCTGTTTCTGCTGACTTCATCCCTGTATATGCTGATGAGTCTACACTTCCTCCTGGTCAATCATTGGGCTCAAGTGCAAACACCACACGATTTCCACTCCCTTCTGATGTGTGCATGGATCAACTCTCATCTGGCATCTTCACATCTTCCTCTTATGATGATGACTTTAGTGCTACTCTTACAAATTTAGCACCTGTTGTTGACGTAAATCCAGTTCCTACAAGAAGGGTGAATACAATTCATCCTCAGTCACAGATTCTTGGTGATCCTCCCTCTCCAGTTCTGACAAAACAGAGCTCCAAAATCCAGAGTTTGTGAAAGTGCCTTCATTGGCTATATTCAAAGATCTACAAGGACAATCAATACAGAATCCAACTTCATTGTCTGTTTGGTTGCTTCCTTTCTCAGTTAGAACCAACTAGTATAGCTAAAGCACTTGAGGATCCTGATTGGGTTGCTGCTATGCAAGAAGAGATGCAACAATTCATCAACCAGCAAGTATGGAAACTTGTCCCTTTACCTGATGGCAAACATGCAATAGGGACAAAATAGATTTGAAGAACACAAAGGATTCTAGAGGAATATTGTACAAAATAAAGCAAGGTTAGTTGCACAGGGACACCGACAAGATGGAGGCATTGATTATGATGAGAGTAATTGCACCATGGCCATAATAGAGGCAGATCAGACTGTTTTTTGGCTTTGCTTCGTATATGGCTTTCCTGGTATATCAGATGGATGTTAAGAGTGCCTTTCTCTATGGAGAAATTGAAGAAGAAGTGTATGTCACTCAGCCTAAAGGCTTTGAAGATCCTTTCTTCCCAAAGCATGTGTACCGAGTGGTTAAAGCTTTATATGGACTTCATCAAGCACCTAGAGCTTGGTATGCAAGATTGTCTGCTTTTCTGTTACAACACAATTATAGAAGAGGTACTATTGACAAGACACTTTTCATCAAGAAAGATTCCAGGGATATAATTTTGGTACAGGTTTATGTAAAATGACCTCATTTTTGATCCACCAATAAAGCCTGTGTGCAGAATTTGAGGTGTTTGATGACGGGAGAATTGTTGGAAATGAGTGCTATGGGAGAGATGACTTTCTTCTTAGGTCTACAGGTGAAACAGTTGCCTGATGGTACTTTTATCAGCCAAGACAGGTATGTTAAAGACATGCTTACAAAGTTTGACATGGAATCTGTCAGAACTGCAACAACACCCTATGAAGCTGCTAAGACCAAATTGAAAGATGAAACTGATCCTCCAGTTAATGTACATTTGTACAGATCCATGATTGGTTGCACTATGTATACTCACAGCTTCAAGACCTAGACATAATGTTTGCAGTTAGTGGCTTGTTCCAAACATCAAGTTACTCCACTGCCTCATCATCCTGAATGCGGTCAAGAAGATTTTCAAGTATCTAAAAGGGCAACCAAAATTAGGCTTGTGGTACCCTAAAGATTCTCCTTTTCAGTTGGAAGCCTACAGTGATAGTGATTATGCTGGTTCTCATGGTGATAGGAAATCCACTACAGGTGGATGTCAATTTCTGGGCAGAAGGTTAATTTCATGGCAGTGCAAGAAGCAGACTATTGTGGCTACTTCTTCAACAGAAGCCGAGTATGTTGCTGCTGTGCACAGGTACTCTGGATTCAGAACCAGTTGCTGGATTATGGATTCAACTTCATGAATACCAAAATCTTCATAGACAACCAGAGCACCATATGCATTGTGAAGAACCCAGTCTTTCATCAAAGGACCAAGCATATTGAGATTAGGCATCACTTTATAAGAGATGCCAATGAAAAGAACTTGATACAGGTGCTGAAGATTCACACCGATGATAATGTGGCTGATTTACTGACCAAGGCATTTGATGGACCGAGATTTGAGTATCTGGTGGTCCATATTGGAATGGTGAATCCCTCTTTTCGTAACTTGAGGGGAGGTACAAGCCTAAGGGAGGCTTGTGTTGATAACTTGTATTTCTAACTTTGGTCGCAGGTAAGATTAATGGTCCTTTGTAGATATTATTCTCTACGTGATTGCAGGTAGTCCAATATTGCTGCTAGGTGTACATTCTTCCTGATGCCAGGGTGGTTTCTGCTGGTATTGTTTCTGCTGGTAACTATGGATTATGTTGTTGGTTCCGTGTTCATGCTGGTAGGCATACTTCTCCTGGTGGATTCATTTCTGCTGATAGGGTGTGTATTCCTGCTGTTTGCACGGTTTCTGCTGTTGGTTGAATCTTTCTGCTGGCTGAATACATTCATGCTGCTGGAGTTGTTTATGCTGTCAATACATCCTTTTATGCTGATGAACTAGTTTGTGCTGGTAGTATCATGTTCCTGCTGGCTGACTTATTTCTGCTGGTAGTAACCTGTTTCTGCTGTCTCAACTTGGTTTCTGCTTGATATTGCTGGTTGGTTGGTCTCTACCACTAGTCACTTCGTTTCTGCTGGTAGTATCCAATCATGCTGATGTAACAATGTATCTGCTGAATGAATCGTTTGTGCTGCTCATATGTTCATTCTGCTGTAGCGAGAGTGGTGACTAATGTTTGACTTTCTACCTGCTGGTCTTAATATGAAAGTTGAATAGTTTTCGTTTTAAATTATACGGTGATTGGCGGTTACCACTTGCCTGAACAGGTGGCATACAAGTTGCTTTTCACTTGATTATTTCAACTTCCAAGGTTAAAATTTTACCAATCAAATTAAAAGGATATCTTTTCATAAATTGGACAAAATTAACCTAATTAATCGCAAATCAATTTTTCATCTTTCCCACACATACACCAACATCTTTTGCCTCTGCATACTCTGTATCTTCAACCTAACTGCAATCATCACCAATGGCGGCACTCATGTACAAAGATGACCACAACAAGCTCGCATACTTGGGACGGGAAAGAGGCTGCGAGGACTTCACAGATATCCTCAGTTATTTGGACCATTCTCCATTAAGGTACGCTTTGACTCATGACCCTCCGGTCGTGTTTGACTCATTGGTCAAACAATTTTGGGCAACAGCTACTGTTCGCCCAAATGCTGCTGGGTCTCATGACCTAGTCGTAACAATTGACGGCCGTGAGGTGATCGTGACTGAGTCTCTAATTAGGGCTCAGTTACAACTTGACGATGCTAATGGCATTTTTGACATGCCTATTAATGATATTCTTGAGGGTATGAGGGTTATTGGGTATCCGACGGATGGGACTCTTACTTTTCTTAAGCACCATTTATCTCCTCAATGGAGATTTCTGGTGCACACAATTATGCACTATCTTAGTCCTAAGGCTGGAAGTTGGAATCAATTTCCGAGTTCCATTGCCACAGCCCTTATTTGTTTGATGACTGGTAGGATATACAATTTTTCTCGATTTATCTTGGAGGGGATGATTGGGAATATTAAGGCTAAGAAGCATAAATTTTTAATGTACCCAAGATTTTTACAAATGATTGTGGCATTAGAGACAACTGACCGCACCCCTAGACCAACATTTGCCTTTACTAGGAAAATGTTTGCGAATATGAAATTCAAATGGGAGGGTCAGCCAATACCTTTGACACCCCCCATGCTTGCCATTGCTGCTGCTGGCGATGCTGCTGATGAGGAAAATGCTGCTGCCCATGAAGCTGCTGGTAGTACAGCTGAGGCACACCCTGAACCTCACTCTCCTCCGGTTTCCCCTGTTAGGGAACCCACACCGGAGAGGCAGCCTGAGACAGAATGGGTAGTCCCTAACCCTGTCTCACCTGTTACTGACTGGAGACCATGGCCTTCTGTTCCTGCACATTCTCCCATTAGGGATACTACTCCTGAGCCTGCGTCTCCACCTACCCCGCCCGCTCAGACCTTTATGGTTGAGGAGCCATTAGTGTTTGGCCCTGCACCTAGACCAGCTGGGGATGTGGACCCTGATGTCATTGAATCAATTATTTTTGGTCCACCGCCCAGACCCCATGGTTATGTTGACCCTGACTTTGTGGAACCCATTATCTTTGGTCCCCAACCTAGGCCTGACAACTATCGTGAGCCTGAGGACCTTGATAATCTCTTTTCCATGGAAGATGACACCACTCATGGTGGATTCCATGTGGAGTCACCTGTTCGGCCCGATGATGCTCCTACACCAACAGCCGATGCTGCTGGTAGGGCAGAGGACCCTGTTCTACTAACCAGCTTATCTGAAAAACTTGACAGGTGTATGGGACGTATTGACTCTTTGGAAACTGAGCTGGGAACGACAAAGAAAATTATGGGGGGTGCTATCTTGACACTAGTTTCTAGAGTCAAGAAGCTAGAGAAAACGGTTAAGCAGTTGCGGACAACACGGTTGGTGGGTGATGTCCCTGCATCTGAAGGGGATGTGGACATTCAGGATGATGTTGACATTGATGGCTTATCACGTATGGCATCTGCAGCTCTTGGTCCTGATCAAACTGCTGTTCCTTCTGAGAATGTGGAAGAACGCGAAAAGGAGGAGGTTCCTCTAAGGCGTAAGAGGCCTGCTTATCGCCGTGCCAGGACAGTGTTTTCTACACCAGCCTTTGAGCAGTTTCAAGCTCATCTTTCTGCTGGTCCTTCGGTTGCTGCTGACAAGGGAAAGGCTCCTATGCCTGATTTGGATATACCTGCTGAGTTTATTGCAGAGGATGCACAAGCCAGGAAACGCTTTGAAGCTGAACAGGCTAGTGAACGTTTGGTTCAACAGTTACAGGCTGAGGCCTTGGCTCAGGAATACATGCCTAATGTTTTTGAGGATGAACTCATGATGCGTATGACAGAAACAGACTGGCTGAATTTGATGATGCAAGTAGGTTCAAATCCTGCATTGGCACGCGAGTTGTTGGGAGCTGATGTCACCGAGGACAACTTTATTGAGCGTATGACTGCTATTAAGGACAAGAAGAAGCGAGCCTTGGCAGATTTACGCTATAGAGCACTCAAGGGTAAGCCGATGAAGCAATCTGAGGTCACGCAGATGATGCGCAACTTAGTTAAAAATCAATGGTGTGCAGCTCATAATGGTACAATCACAATGACCGCTGTCAAGGCTATGACTAAACAACAGCTGATTGAAGAGTATGAGTATATCTGCAGCCGTCTAGAAAAGGATCGCTTGTTGAGTGCTCAGTACAACCTTTTTCGCCCAAAGCCGGCCATTACTGAGCCTCCTTCTAAGCGACAGAGGGTTGAACATATCTCTTCACCGACAGTTTTTGTTCCTGCTGTTACAACTCATACTGCTGATGATCCTGATTCTGCTGGTGGTGGTGGTTCTAATCCTGCTGGTAGTGCATTTGGTACTCCAGTTACTGACTCTACAGTCCCCACTCCAGCAGCCATGGATTCTGCTGGTTCACACCATGAGATTGGAATTTCACCATTTGCAGATTCTGCTGATAGTTCTTCCCCGTCAAATGTCTCTACTGATCACATACCCATTGATGGTTTGTTTGTATCCACATCAGGAGGTATTAATGACTTTTTCCTGGATAGTGATGAGGACGCGCAGATTGGTATGTCTCGAGTTGCTGCTGACCCTGACTCGGATGACGAAGTGCTTGCTGAGATTCTCTTTTGGGGTAAGTATATTTCTGGTGCTGGTGTTGTGGTTGTGGACAAACTCCCTGATGATGAGATTGTTGATCCACGGGTTAAGGTTGAAACTGTTTCTGATTATGCCTCTTCTCCTCCTCGGTCTCGTCGTAAACATCGTGGGGTGAGAAGTGATGACTTTCTATGGGATAAACCAGTTGAAGATTTTTTCAGTTCTGAGAGTGAGAGTGATGATGATATGGAGCATTACATTCCCCCTCTTCCATATGGTGAATTTCAAGATTGGGAGATGGTGAGTTGCCCGCCTGGTAACAGTTATATTCATGTTTATCATCAGCAGAACAGGCGGCGAAAGTACTTTACCTACCTGAAACAGTTGCTACCTCATGTTTATCGTGAGGATATTCTTCTGTTACGACGACGGATGAATAGGTACTTTCGGTTAAACCCAGATGTAAACATTGGTTTAGACCTCTGGAGGGATGTGAACATGTTGTGTCAGTCACTTCATTCTGATGACGTGGAAGAATTTTGGCGTACACAAGATGATTGGATTGTGAGTAGCTGGCAGTTGTACCCTAAGAGTTCTGTTCATGTTCTGGATTTGACGAATGGGAAGACTGTGTATATGTTCGTGGACAAGGTCTATCCTATCCGGGCGACTCTGCTTGAACGTATGTTACGCCACAGGCTCACAGTTCCACCCTCGTATTGTCGGGATGTTGTTGTTGCTGGCAATATAATTCGGACGGTCCAGGATGGTTTAAGGCAAGCATATGAGTGTCTTGCATCTGCCCCTATGTAAGTTGTTTCTATGTTTGTGTTTGTAGTTATTTCAATAGTTTAGTTGCATTGTTTAAAAAAAAGTACATATGTACTCTTAGTTATCGTGTTGTATACCTTTGGTGTTAGTGCTTGCACTGCACGACAAATGGTTTTCAGCTCACCATGGCTAACAGCCAAGAAAGAGTCTGGCTCATCATTGCAAACGGCTTTGGTGTGTAACTCAAATCCGTTGATAGCTGTAAGGGTTTGCTAAAAATCCTATGGCCTTCACTCACCATGTTCTTGTAACAAAGAGTGGCTAGTCCAAGAGGGTACGGCTCTTGGTAAAGACTTTATCAAATCCGTTGATGGTTGCCAGGTTACCCAAAACTGGATGGTTATCACTTTCCATATTCTTTGGATGAAAAGTGGCTAGTCCATAGCAAACGGCTCATGGTAAAGACTTTCTCAAATCCGTTGATAGTTGACAATTTACTAAAAATTGTATGGTTATCGACTCACCATATTACTCTGTGTATGAAGAGTTGGCTAGTCCTGAGCAAACGGCTACAGGTAAAGACGTGTCAAATCCGTTGTATGGCTGTGACGGTTTGCCAAAAACTGTTAGGGTATTCCAATTCACCCTTGATTCACGTTCTGAGAAATTGGACTGGTTGTTGTTACACCAGGGTGTTTGTTTTCACCAAAGTATCAACTAGCCCAAGAGTGAGTAGCTACTTGGTAAAGGCTTATCAAATCTACTTATGTTGCTGCAAAGACTGGAAGCTGCTGTTCTTTGATGTTGCTGCCTCATTTGATTCTGCTGTTCATCGAGTTCCTGCTGTTTCATTTGATGCTGCTGTGGCTTCTACGGTTTCTGCTGCTTGTTGGTTTTATGCGGCTGCTGCTTACTTTGTTTCTGCTGCTCCTCAATCCTCTTGCTTCGCGAAGATCTATCTAGAAACTTGGAATTAACGGAGTCAAAACCAAGTTTAGGGGAGGATTGTTGGGAATTATTGAAAATGACTAAGTGTCGTTTCTGCTGATAGAGATGTTCGTTTCTGCTGATGGCATTAAGTGGTTTCTGCTGGCAGTTCAAGTAGCGTTCCTGCTGATTATGTTCCTGCTGGTCATGTTATCATTTCTGCTGACAGATATAGCGAATATGCTGATCTTAGTTATAGACGTAATTAATGTAATTTATAGATATGTTCTAGAGTTATCTCATAAAGATAGGAATGAGATAAATTAGGAAGAGATTGATGTATATCTCTTATGCAACTTTAGGAATCTTGTTTAGCAATTTAGGGTTTCTTCTCTATAAAAGAAACCTTTAGCATTAGGGTTTGGCACCGATTTACATATCACAAAACAATTTATTATCAATAGAAAGATCCATAGAGGATCATTGTTTATATTTATTCTTCTTTATATTACATTGTTTAGTTTCCGCATAAACGATTGATAGAGTCTCTCACGTATATACTTGTGATTACATAAGTACTATACAATCTCGAAGGCTAGAAGATCTATCTAGTTTCAGATCCTAACAAACGTCTTCAAGAAGGAGAGGATGAGTAAACCAAATGCCTTCGTGTATCCTTTGTATTTACAAAAATAATAATAATAATATTTATATATATATAATAAGTCTAATAAAATACTTAGGAAATATTTTAAGTCATTTGGAATTACTGAAAGGCTTGTAATTACTCCAAATTGCAACCCGGTTTAATGTCTGGGTATGGATTACTTTATATCCATGCGTTATGGGAGTAGAGTAATACAATGGTGATGGGGGAGCGGTTCGCCTGATCTTTTCATCTCAATCAACGACTATAGCTCTTTCAATAGAAACCGGGTCGTTGTTTGAGGGGGAGAGTGAATGTGAAAAAATCTAAGGGGTTATAAAAGACTGTGGGTTGCTATAAAAGTCTAATCTTAGATGGTTGTTGTATTCTAATGGGTTAATATTTGAAGGGGAGTTAATTAATTTTAACTCAAAGGTCCAAAGTTATCTATTGTTGTAATGTTTAGGGTGTAAAAAGCATTTGCTCTTTGTTTCCTAGCCTTATTAACCAATAGGGACTAAGTTGGCCAATTGCCTAATCTTAGAAATGCCTTAGAAATACTTAAAACAAGAAATAAAAGAAGATGGAAACCAAAGGGACCAAATCTGCCAAGTATGTAACTTAGGAGTATAATAGTGGTATTTGTTTATTTCGATTTTCTTGATTTTATGTTGAATGTTGTTGACGTCCCGCCTTTATCCCTATTCCCTATACTGGTCTTTCGCGTATGCCCCCCCGGCCATGCCCGACCTTATCATTCAACTGGATCTAGTGATATGGACCAAGTAAATCTAGAGTCTGGGATAGCTCTCCATATGGTAATTTATACATCTAAAATCATAGGATCACAAATATTGTCCTTCTAAATCTGTGTCTAGGATACGCTTCGGGCTTAACTAGTTAATTGGATATTGCCAATGGTTTATTGATCGTGTTGACTAGAAGGTGAACCTAGATAATTCAACAAATATCGTTCTGATTCCATTGGATAGTTGGACAAGTGGAGTACTAGTGTATAAATCGCCATTAAGCGGTAAGTGGGTAAAGTCTCTATGAGCTAAGGTTTAACAAGATCACCATTGCTTTAATCCCTAAGATAGATTATAATCAGCAAATAAGGATGCTTTATGCGAATGCTTTAATTGTGACAGAATTAATGTGTCTAGGTCTTAGGATGATGTAACGCCAAAGTCTTAAGAATGATATGCCACCTCGAGAGAAGAAATCATTGCACTAAATAAACAAACCAAATTTCTAATCGGATTAATAATGGTTAATACAGTTTTCTTATATTTGGCTTGACCGCTCTTTTATCTTTTGTTTATTTGCTTGCGTGGGTTAAAGTGCCTTGAATTGATTGTAGTCACCAACTAAACCGTGCCAGTCTCTTAGGCTGAAAACCCCCTTTTACCGTTAGAATTAGGATTAGGACTGATATAGGTTTAGAATATGATAGAATTAACATAGATTAGATTAGGGGTGAGCATATGTCCAAGACTGGACCGGACCGGCCAAGACCGGACCAGACCGAGGACCAAAATGGTCCATATTTCCAGACCGCGGACCGGACCGAAATGGTACGATCCGGTCCGGGTCGGTCCGGTCCTACACGACATTATCATTGGATTTTTGGTCGGGCCGGATCGACCGGACCGAGGACCGAATTGGTCTAAAATACCGGACTGCGGACCGGACCGAAACACCTTCGGTCCGGTCCGGTAGGTCCAGTTCGGTCCGGTCGATGGTCCGGTATGCTCACCCCTAGATTAGATAACCAAGATATTTAATTAAATTTATAGATTTAACCTCGCTTCAAGTGTTCGACACCCTACTTACCACGAAACTACTATCGATCGGGTACACTGCCCGTTAAAGTGTAGGTCAAATCAAAAAGCTACTAATTCTACGGGCTGATTATTACTATATATTTATATTTAACATTCATTTTTTTTTTCATAAATAAAACAATAAAAATTTTTAAAAAATTTTGTTCGTCCAAAATGGGGTTGCGCGGGATACAGCAAGGCACAGTATGATCAATTTCCGATAGAAATCCCCCACACTTAGAATGGAACCATTGGCCTCAAGTTCAAAAATATCAAGGTTTTACCATCAACTTAGGAATGAAAAAGGTAAATGCAAACAAAAATTCCAAGTGTTGAAAAGGGATGCACATAATATTCATGTTCAGGATTAAGGATTCCAAAAATAAGAAGATCGAAGGACCGGACGATTAGAGGATTGAAAATGAGCAGGGTGATCATGATCTTAATGAATCTGCAAAAAACGATACCATAATACAATAGAAAGAAGCACACCCACACTTAGCTATAAATATCACACGCTTAATTTATTAGAAAAGAAAATAAAAAGAAGGAAAAGCATGGGTTGCTCCCGAGGAGAGAAGTGCTTATTTTTGTTAACCGAGTCTTGAGCCTGACTCGATCCCCCACACTTGAGCTTGGTCAAGGAGGATAGAAATGGAGATACGGGACATCCAAGTGAGGAATGTTCCCTCCAGAAATCATCATCGGGCTTTCAGAAAAATCAAAAGTGATTTTGGCCCGATGAGATAAGAAAGGAGAAGAGAAAATACCAGGTTTGAACAGTTTGTCCTCATTTTCGGATGAAAACGGGAGCAAAAGGTCAAACACTGGACAAAGGGTGGGTTGGGTGGGTAAAAGATTAGGCATAAGAACATCATGTTCAGAAATGTCACCCACCACTTTCTTAGTAACAACGCCCGCATCGGGTTTAAAATTAAAGCAAATCTCAACATCCGGTGGTTCTGGAGAAGGACGGGGAAGAGATGGATCATTAAAATGATCAAGAGAAAATGACTTATTTTCGGGAAGGGAAGGGGAGTCATTGCTAAGTAATTCTTCAAGAAAACAAATATCCCCTTCTGAGTCATAGTCGTCGATCTCAATGCCCGGTGGCATCGAGTCATTGGAAGCAAGAAATAAGTCGATCTCCTCCATAAGGGAGTCATTATCCTCAACGGGGATAGGAGGTGGAGAGAGAGGCTCGACAACCGTATCAGCAATTTCAGAATTACGTTCTTCCGGCGGTCGTGAAAATGAATTATCATACGACAAATTCTCAGCAAGACGAATTTCTTCCTCAGGTTCCGAGTCAATATCAAAACACCGGTTGGAATGGATTGGTTATGAGCAGTTCACGGAGAATCCTCGAGAAGATAATCAAACTTAGGAGAAGAATCAATTAAAAGTATCACGGTTTTTAGCTATAAAGATTCGTATAAGATAAAGACTCGACTTTAAAACAATGTGGATCTATCTAGTAGAAAAGAAATGATTTCTTATCAAAAGAGGGTTCGAATAAATTTTGAAATTTTCTTTAGGAACGTCCTCATCAGAAAGTGACTCGTTGTCACTAGAGGTGAAATTGTCTTTTGAATCAAAGAGAGGATTCGAGAAAGTTTCAAAAGTCGGAGAAGATTCATCATTAACAGGCACATCACACTCTCTTTCATCATCGGATAAATCCGCGGACTCACTTGGGGTAGGGACAAGCTCTTCAACACTAGACTTGATTGTGTTAGCCGATTCTGTTACTGGAATAGTATCGAGATGCTCATCCTCCATTATGAGAGAGTCCGGGATTCAGGGTAAGTTCGGTTGTGATTGTGGATGGGCCTAATTATTATAACATTCCCTTATTTTTATTATTTTCATCTAATGGAAGGCATTCCAAAGTTGTTGAACTATTAAATCAAACCGTTTTTTGATAATCATCATCACAATCACCGTCGGAAATAACGTCGGACTCACTTGGGATTGGAATAGGTCTTTAAACACTTGATTCAGTGAAACCTTTCTTTTGAGTGTCAAGATGCTTATCTCCATTTTTAGAGAGATAACGGTTTTACGTTTGGAGCGAGTTGACGGGTGGAATAAAATCCGATAAGAATACGTTTATAGGAAAACTGTGAAATTATTAAGTCGGATCAATTCGTGATTTTTTGAACGAATAGTAGTTGTGGAATAGAGTTTTCTTCGATATTTAGCACTCTTTGACTTTTACGTTTAGCTTCTTCTAACTCCGCGACCTCCTTTTCTATGGCGATTCGTTTCTCATCTTCTTGCCTCGCGGCTTCCTCATAAATTCGTTTCTCTTCTTGTATTTTAATCATTTCTCGCAACATTTGCATCATTTCCTCATGTACTCGATTTCCCGTTGTCGTTCTATCTCTTCGGCTTGAGTACATTGATAATCCATATGATATCCCCCACAATTTTCGCAAATCGGCTCACCATGATCGCACCATAATTGTGTACATTGAGAATCGTCATGTAAATCACCACAAATGGTTCAACAAATATATTGACATTCATTTTGCAAATCATATGGTTCATAATTATCACTAAAGTCTTGATTGTTACACGGTTCCGGTTCAAAATTAAACGAAACACGTGATGGACAATCGAAACCGTCGTAATGATTGTTACCACAATTATTGTCAAAAATATGGCAATATTGTTGATGTGGTTGTGCGGGAAAAATTCAGAGATGTTGTCGAAAGAATTCGGATTACATCGTGGACAAAATGAACCGACAAATGGGCTCTCCACAACTCGTAGCAAGGTTTTTGAAAAAAATGACAATTTTGTCGAAGAAATTAAACAATTAGGGATAAGACGGAATGAAATTTTAAACGGATTTTTGGTTACGAAGTTATTTTGAGGTTTATATTTATTTTAATTTTTTATATACAATCTATTTTAAAACGGATACAGGATGACAACTTTAAAACCAAATAATCACTTACTCCCGGTAGCTCTCAAAAATTGCTTTTCATGGTGAGCGTACGTCGTAAGTGACACAAATGGTAAGTTTTTGAATCTTTGGTTCGATTTGGGAACTTTTCAAGTTCACCGGAACTTATTTATGATAATACCTCAATTGAAGGTATTATATGTTGGTGTTCTTTTACCAACTTTGTTTATTTTTATATATTTTTTTAGGATAATTTTTTATTTTTTTATTTTTTTTATTTTTTTATTTTTATTTTTTTTAAATTTTTATATAAAAGAAAATAAAATGGAAATACAAATATTTTTGGATTTTTATATTTTTATAAGAACGAAAATAAACTTCCCGAAGAAAGGATCTTCAAGGCTCGAACACGAACAATCCCGTAAAAATCGCTACACCTCTCCCCGGCAGCGGCGCCAAAAATTGATCCGTCCGAATTAACACACACACACACACACACACACACACACACACACACACACACACATATATATATATATATATATATATATATATATATATATATATATATATATATATATATATATATATATATATATAAATACGTAATAATAAGGAGGATAATCAATAATAGTATAGTAAGTATTTTCCGTCGGGTTCTAGAAAATCGCTTTTAACCAAAGCAATTATCAAAAACCTCCCGGGTCGTTTCCTCGGCGAGAAGTGAATGAAAATCTACGTTCAAGTTGTAAATCGAGCTTGATTATCACTTAAGTTTTTGGGTTTGGTTTCTAAGCTACTAAAGGGAGAAACTAAATGTTTGGATTAAAACTATTTTTAAAACTAATATTAATTTTAAGATTAAAAACTAGAAGATCTGTACTAAAATTATCCTAAAAGATTATAATGACGAAAATGCTTGCTAAGTGACGTGCCCCCCCCCCCCCCCCCCCCCCTCAATATTCATTAAGTGTGGGTTTAAGGTTTAATGAATTAAAATCCTTCGAAAACAAATTTCAAGAAATTAAATAACAAGTAAAGTAAAATGCTTTTTCAAAATAATTGACAAGTAAAGTAAAGTGTTTTTTAAAATAAATGACAAGTATTTAAATTGCATTAAAAGTAAATGACGAGTATGTAAATTGGAAAATTTCTAATGGAACTATTAATTTTTTAACCTTTTTAAATCCCGACTTAAATTCAAATCACTATTCATCTTTGAAAGCACTTATTGAACTACTCTCTAATCATAACAAAAAACTTAGAACAATCATAAGATCAAACTTAACTATTTTAAGCTAATATTCTAAACTACTAGTATTAAAAATGGAAAAGGGAAAAATAAAACGGGAGTAACCGAATGAAGAACCGCAATGATATAAAGCCATCCGATCTTACAAACTTAATAAACAAATAAGTATATCACTTTAAAGCTTTTACTTCACTAATTAGCAAATAAATGTGTCAACTTTATCTACTAATTACTTTCATAAAAACTATAAAGATCAAAACTTTATTAATTTATCAAACCTGTATAAGACTCTAAAGTCCGGCCTTGATGTAGAAGGAGGAAAATATGAATAAGACATGAAAAAGTTAGAACCAATATAAGCTAATTAAAAGATGAAAAAACTTTAGATCTAAATCCACTCGAAACTAAGGTGTTCAATCAAGTTGAAACTTCTGATCGGGATATTTAGGATTTAGGATCTAAGAAAAAAATAAGAAAGATTTAAAAAAAACTAAATTGTTAAAAAACCAAAACTAGATTTAATCTAAAAGACTACTTTTAAATACTATTTTAATAAACTAGATCTAAAAGTAAACAAGCCATTGAAAAACTTTATACTACTAAAAAGTTTTTAGATCTCTAAACTAAATTATAAGCTCTCGAAAATAAGGGTGCTCAAGACTTAAAGAATAAGCCGAGTAGAAGACTCATGACACCCTTTTTAGCATTCGAATCGAGCATAAGAAAGAAATAAGCTAAATAAGAAAAGAAAATGAAAATAAGCAAAAGCTTATTTGGATAATATGAGCTTAGATCTAAATCAAATAAGCCAAAGGAATGCTTATTTGAAGTAAGAAATAAGCTAGGAGAAAACTAGAAGTAATAATAAGCCATAATTAGCTTAAAAAAGAAAAGAAAAGAAAATAGAGGATTAGAAAAAGAATAAGCCATAAGTCAATAAGCACTTTAATCTTCAAAACATCTTCATTAATAAGCTAAAAAAGTGGATTACAATAAGCTAAATAAGCTATAAAAGCTTTTACAATAAGCTAAATACTATACTATACTACTCCTAAAACTAACCTATACTACTAATTTTTAATAAACTAAATCTAATACTCAATTCTCCCCCTTCAAACAGCTGCTGCGTGCTCCATTTATAGCCTCCAAGTGGGAGGGGCAATTTTGTCCTTTCAAGTCTTCATCTAATGATATTGTTGGATCTAGGGGTATTATAGTCTTTTTGCACTCCACCAACCGCCTCATGATTGCCAATGATTGGCACGGATCCATACATGCCTGACCTCGTACTGACACACGCACACCTCGTACTAAAACACGCCAATGCCACGTGTCACGCTCTAATTGGTCCAGCCGCCACCTGAACAGTACCTCGTACTGACGTATCTGCCACCTCGGACTGCTACAGTACATCGTACCTGCACATCTGACACCAATCATTAGAAGCGCCACGTGTCACCACCTAAGTGGTGCCACGTGGCATTTTTAATGTTCCCCACCGTCGCCGGTCAACCTCCGATCAACCGCCGCCGGACCTCCGGTCAACGATAGTCAACGGCGGCATTCAATCGGTGGTCAATGACGGTGAACGACGGTCAACGACGCCGGACCATCGGTCAACGGCGGCGGACCACCGGTCAACCACCGCTGGACCACCGTTGGACCACCGCCGAACCACCGGTCAACGGTGGTTGACCGCCAGTCAAGACGGGTCAACAGTTGGGCCGGATCGAGTATTGGGCTGGATCGGGCCAAGTATTGGGCCGGGTCAAGTCGGGTTATGGGCCGGGTCAAGTCGGGTCATGGGCCGGGTCGGATCGGGACATGGGCAGGGTCAAGTCGGGTCATGGGCCGGGTCGGATCGCCACGTGTCAGCTGCCACGTCAGCAGGTGGGACCCACTGGCTGACATGTTAGCCCACGTGGTAGCCACGTGTCGCTGACGTGGCAACGAGGGGATAAACCCTCATCATGTTTCGAACCGGTGACCTCTTGGATAAGAGGCTATGCACACTACCGCTGTGCCAAGCATAGCCTCATATAATGATATGCAAAATTTAATATATAAGCCCATTTTAACTTGGTCTGGTCTATTATAACTAAAGGTTCAAACAGGGACGAAAAAGGTTCAAAATAAAAAGGTTTAAATATAAAAGGCCGGTACCGTTGGACTCGTTTTTTCGTGATCTTTCCAATGGTGTGATCGAGGAATATTCACGACTTCGTTTGAACCTCGATAAATGTGAAAACGTCATCGAAAGTCACCCGAATTTTACTGTTTTTGCTTCGTTTTCAATCATTTGTACCTGTAAGACATAAAAATACAAACCAAACATATTTGCAACATAATTAATCATATTTGAGTGTTTTTAGTCCTTTTATAGTGTTTTCCGGGTTATAAAAGATGTGTATTTTAGCGTTCATCAACTAACTTTACTAAATTTTCCACAACAATACCTTTGTTGTGAGAATTGCGAGGGTCCTCATGAAACTTTTCAGTGTCAACCGTTGAACCAAATTAAAGTCTTAAAGAGCCTTCGGGTATATGAATTAAGTAAAATCTTGAGATACAAAGTAGGATTTGCGGGAGGAAAAGTAAGTACACAATTAGTATTTATGAGTAGTGTTAGTATCATGACTTGTATTTGACAATGATCTTGTTTTTAAGCTTAGTATGGAAAAGTGAAAGTTGAGGACGATGAATTTATTCTGCTTGTTCCAGGATCCTAAATAAAAAAAATATAAAAAAAATAAAAATAAATAAAAATGAAATGATAAAAAAAATAAAAAAATAAAATAAAATAATGTATTGAAGTGATGAAAAAGCATAAAAATATATAAAAAAATATTTAAAATGGAAAAACGGGGCGTTTCTTAATTATTGATTCCTTAATCCTTTTAGATGAGCATTTTGCTACTTTTCAAGGTGATTAGTCTAGGGGATTGGAATTTTTAGTTTTAAGTGCGTATTTATTACATTGCGTGAGGACACGGCAATATTTTAGTATGGGGGAATTTGGTATTCTCTATTTTATACATATCTTTTACCATGAAAAAACGAACCCAAAAGACCAAAAACATAATAAAATTACAAATACATGCTTGTTTTTGTGTTTGTGTATGTGCAGGTACGGATATCAAGAAAAGGACAAAAATAAAGACAAAACCGGACAAAACCGAGCATGAGATTGGAAAGAGCGCGAGAAGACGAGTCCATCGGTGCCCTCAGATTTTATTGGGCTAGCCCGTAACCTATTTATATGAGCCGGGCCAGCCCATTACTATCATAAGACCAAAAGCCCATTTCAAAGCCTAAATTTTTAAAAAAATGAAATCTGTTATGTAGATTTAGATGGTGATGTCACCATGACTTCATGTCATGTGTTTGTTAATTAAATAGAATGGTCTCACGTGCCAACACACTGAATTTGGATGGGACGAATTAGATAAAGGCACGTGGCGAGGATTTTTTATAAAATCTCAAAGTGAATTTCTGTTTGAGCACAATTTGATCCAAGGGACTACACTCAAGGCGTATTATTTAAGCTATCAAGAAGGGCACGCGGATCTTTCTCAGCAGTTGGATCTACTATTTTCCTCCCATGATCCGTGTGACATGAAAAGGAGTACAATCATTAGCTGAATAATGATCCAATTATTAGGAGCAATTTTACAAAATCACCCTTTCTTCCCCTATAAATGTAACCCGCCTCCCCATATTTTTGGGTGTTAGTTAGTTTTATATTTCTTAGTTTAGTTTTGCATTTTTAGCTTATTTTCAGTTTGTAACTGCTTATTTTTATTTTTCAGCTTATTGTACCTTTCTTATTTTGTAATAAAATGACTCCTATAAGCTATCCCAGCTCATTCGATTCATTCTCAGTCGATTTTAAGCACTTTTAGAGATAATAAGCTAGAATAAGTTCGATTTTAGCTTATCATTGTGCTTAATTCATTTTTGTTTGAGTAGAAGCTCTTATTTTCTGTTAAAATAAGCTTCTTAATAGCTTATTCGTTTCATCCTGAGCTTATAGTATTTAGATTAACTTTTGTATGTTTACTAGCTTATTCAACTTGTCGATTTATGTGTTTAAATGATACGGCTTTTATTAATCTTTTTGTTGCTGATCTTGCTTGCTTATTAGCTTGTTCGAATGCTTATTTTATGGTTTTGGTTTTGAATCTCATTTAGCTTTCTTTTATTCGAGTTACCTTCATTATTGTCTAGATTATTTTTGTAAAACTATGCTATTTTAATTGTTTTGGTGCTTAATGATGTTATCAAAAATTGTTTCGTGATTCTGCTTCTTAGGTTTTGTTAAATTTTATTATCTCGTTCTAATTCATGAATAATAGGACATGTTCGTTTGGATATATTTTCGGTCTAGTTGTTGAACTATTAACTTAGTTATTGAGTCACATTTGAGCATTTGGTAAATAAAATATCAATTAGGCCTTGTTTGCTTAAGTGGTTGGACTGTTCATTTGGTCCACGATAGGAACAGTTTGTATTAAATTCATTATTAGGCTAGTTTGTTTGACCTTGTGGTTAAGTTACATAGTAATTAACTTTTAGCAGTTTGATTTTTGTTAAAATTGGAACTAGGCCACGTGTGGTTTGTAAAATAAATTGGATTGAACTGGGCCAAGAAGTGTAGTAACAGTAATTGCAAAAATTAAATGTGTTAACAGTTTGTGTTCTTGCTTTTGGTACCGGTCAACTCATGAGGCGCGGAGCTTACGGATTTATTTAGCTAGACCGACTTTAATTAGTTGTTTTAGTTAAATAAATCGGGTGGTATTCGTTTTAATTGCGGGTCTCCAATTCGGTTCCATTTTCTTATCCCTTTTCAATTAATTAGTGTAGATTTATTTTATAGTTTAGTAAAATGTTGTTTTTATTTTATTTTTGCCATGCTTAGTGTAGATTCATTAAATGCTATGTTTAATTTCATCATGAGTAGTGAGTAGATTTAGTAGTGCTTGTTAAGTGATTAGTGATTTGGAATTTAGGTGCGGGTTTAAAAAGATTTAAAAAAATATTATTAGTCGTTAGTATTTTCTTTTCGATTTAAATATCGTCATTTACTTTTAATGCAATTTAATTTCTTGTCATTTATTTTTAAGCATTTTATTTTACTTGTCATTTAATTTCTTGAACCTAAGCCCGCACTTAATGAACATTTCACGTCACTTAGCAAGCATATTAGTCATTTATATTTTTAGATCATTTTTAGTATAATCTCTTAGTTTTAATCTTAGATTTATAATTAGTATAACTTAGCGTGCTTTTTATATGCTTTTCCTTTTAGTAGATTTAGAAACCAAATCAAAAATCATTTTAAACCATTCAAAACATGCGATCACGGATTTAACCGATTTTCAATTCACACTTCGTCGAGGGAAAATGACCCGGGAGGTTTTTGAGACAACTTTGGTTAGAAGTTAGTTTCTAGAACCCGACGGAAAATACTTACTATACTATAATTGTTATCTTCCTTATTATTACGTATTTATATATTATATCTTACGTGTATTAATTTGGACGGATCAGAGTTTGTTACAAAATGTATCACCCTCTAATGAAGATTAGAGGGGTATTTATAGGAGAGGGAAGGAGGCTTCCCTTCCTTATTTTCCTAACTTGTCACATCTAGTCCCTAGACTTTAGTAATTATGCTATTTCATTCTTTTAGCATAATATACCTTATTACAAACTACTTTGACATTATTAAAAGAAACACTAATGACTTAAATAATACAAAATCACATAATCGACACTTTTAATGATCCTAACAGGGTGAAAGCTGCATTTTGATGCCAAGGAACCAGTTGGATTTAACAAGACCAAAGTCGAATGCTATAATTGTCACAAGAAAGGGCATTTTGCTAGAGAGTGCAGATCAAAAGGGAACACTGGATATAAATCAAAAGACAATGGAAGGAGACCTAGAAAACAGGAGGAACCTAAAGCATTGGTAACTCTTGATGGGGAAGGTGTTGATTAGACTGATCATGTAGAGGATGAACAAGAGAACTTTGCTTTGATGGCTTACAACAATTCAGGCTCAGACACTGAGGTAACATCTTGTTCTAAAGAATGTGTGGAATCTTATGCTAAACTTAAAAAATTATATGATGAACAAAGGGAACAACTTGGTGATGCTAGTATAGAAATTCAAGCCTATACTCAAGCTTTAAAAAGGTAGAAGCTTAATTAGTTACTCATCAAAAAAATCAACTTTGGTATGAGGAAAAGATTAGATTTATGAAAATTGATTTAGATGATAAAACTGACGTGCTTACATATCATAAGAAACTATTAGCAGAAGCTGTAAAAGAAAAAGAAGAATTAAAAACCAAACTTGAGAAAGTCACAATCTGTTTAGCCATTCTTTTCTTCAATTCAACATGTTTAGCCTTTCTTTTCAACTTGAGAGAAAGAAGAAGTAAAAGGGACAATCTGTTTGCTTTTGTTCAATTCAACCTGTTTAGCCATTCTTTTCTCATGAAAGTCACAATCTCTAATAAGATGACTAAAACTGCCACATACAAAACATGCCTTTTTAGTAAACCCATATCCCAAACCCAACCTTTTGGACATTAAATCATTCCAGTCTCTCTTGTCAGCTTTGGGACTTGGACTATATGTGTTTTGTTTTTTAACAGTTTTCCTAGGAGTTTTTACATGCTTAACAATATTAACAAAAGCAAGACTAGGTCTTTCCTGTTCTTTTGAAGGTTGAGTCACATATTCATCATCATTGTCTGACTCATACTCCTCAATGATAGGAGCATCAGACCAAACTTTAGGTTGACTAACATCTTTGGGTTTAACTACAACTAGTTCAGGCACAGATTCAAGTGTTTCTACACTAGAATTAGACTCACAAGAGTCAAAATTACTGGTTTGAGTATCAGATTCACTGGTTTTAGATTGTTTTGGACCATATGTGAATATAGAATCATCTACTTCTCTGTCAGGCCCTGAAGGCATGTAGTTTCCTGTCATTAGAGGGGGAACTGCATGCATGCCTTCAACATTTGCAAATCTATCATGCACAGGACTATCTTTTACATCACTTGACCTATTGTCAAATACACTTTGAAAAAACTTAATTTTCATAACTTAAGTATCCTTCATTGTATTTGATTTCCTATACCCGAAGCCCAGATTTGTTCCTTTTACTCATCTGACTATCTTAGGCAGTTTACTATGGCCTTTTTTGAAGAACTTTGAAAATTTTAATTTCTTCAAGTTGTTTTTAATTCTTCTTTTTCTTTTACAGCTTCTGCTAACAGTTTCTTATGATATGTAAGCACATCAGTTTTATCATCTAAATTAATTTTCATAAATCTAATATTTTCTTCATAAGCTAATTGATTTTGCTGATGACAAACTAATTGAGCTTCTACCTTTTTTAAAGCTAGTGTATAGGCTTTTATTTCTATACCCCTGGCATTCATCAAAGTTGTTCTCTTGTTTCTTCATATAATTTTTTAAGTTTGGGATATGATTCAACACCTTCTTTTTAAACAAGATGATTACACTTTGTGTTGAGCCTTGAATTGCTGTATTAAAGCATGAAAGCAAAGTTCTCTTGTTCATCCTCTGCATGATTAGTCTAATCAACACCTTCCCATCATAAGAGTTACCAAAGCTTTAGGTTCCTCTTGTTTTCCAGGTCTCCTTCCATTGTCTTATGCTTTATATCCAATGTTCCCTTTTGATCTGCACTCTCTAGCAAAATGCCTTGTCTTGTGACAATTGTAGCATTCGACTTTGGTCTTGTCGAATCAAACTGGTTCCTTGGCATCAAAATGCAGCTTTCTCCCTGTCTTCTTGTAGAACTTCTTCAATCTCATGGAAATCATGGCCACTTGCCATTTCAAGTCCATCTCTTCTAAATCAAACTCATCAAGCTGCTCCAGATCTTCATGATCCAAATGTGGACCACTGGATTGATTAGCAAAGAAGAGGTTCGATGAGATCTTCAAGTGTATGATTGAAGAGTTTTCCTTAGTGGAGTTGTTAGCCAGAAGAAGTAGAAACCCCATAAGCAGTACTAACATCATTAGTACTGCTGGTGTTTTTAGAAGAAACAAAGGCGACATTCTGTTCACTAGAAGATGATCCATTAGAGCCTTTAATATCAGACTCAAAGACTCTAGATTGTCTATTAGGAGTCATCAATTCGAAGACTGTCTTACTCTGGCTTGGTCTCCATGATAGGATACTTGGGACCAGGAAGAAGGTAAAGACCTAAGGAACTTCTGATTGGCATCTTCAGTGGAGACACCTGCACCATGAATCTCAAGTTGACTCAGAAGACTTTGAAACCTATCATAACCTTTGTGCAATCCTTCTGAGTTGGATACAGAAAAGCCTTTAAACCTGTTTTTAAAATGTATTTATTCATCTTCTTTGATCATTCATTCACAAATCTGGGATTTGATAGCTCCCACATCACTTTGCATCAGTCATCTTATTGTGATAATTTTGCTTGATGATCTTTTAGTAAAAGCCATAAGCAAGGTGTTGGTCCTTTATTTTCTTTCTCTCTCTTTGGCTAAATATTTTCTTCAGCAAATTTTAGGAGGCAAAAACCTTTATTTACTCCATTAGTATCTGTTTAGACACTTCACGGGAACATTTCTCTTTTGAATGACTTCCCCATATTAGGATAGTTGTATGTGCTAAGTAATGTTCCATTTTCATGGCCCATATGTCATACTCACCTTTCTTCAGAATAGGGAGTTTGATGGTTGACATAGTGTGAGGGGTTTGTTGTGTTGGTGTTGCTACTGGTGGTGGTGGTGGATTTTCAATAATAGATCCTGCCATTGAATAGATCTGAAAGGTAAAAGTTTAAAAGTGATGTGTTTTGGTTCTTCTTACTCAGAGTTTCTCAACAAGCTCTGATACCAATTGTGGAGGATCGTTTAACTCATCTTGGATAGTTTTACAAATAATATTGAATGCACAGCGGAAATAATAAGAAAGCAATATTATTCAAACAGTGGCTTTCTCTTTTATTAATCTACTGCCCAAGATCAATTGATTATTGGGATATACCTAACTAAATAACCTAGATGTCTATAACACATCTACTAACTATCTAACTATGGTGTACACATACACCCCTTTACTATTCGACTCTCATTAGTCGACTATGCTATGAATGGATGATTAAAACAATATGCCTGGACATCCTTTTATAGCATAAGGAGTCAAGGCTTTACATGGAAACTATTAAAATATATCAATGAGTAAATCAATTAAATATTCATCTTTATCTCTTCATCTTTATCTCTTTTGACCAAAATCTTCAAGAATTCTCACATGTGCTCACCAAGCTTGTAGATAGACCTTCTTCCATGAAACCTTTGGTCCTTTTGTTTCCATCTTGTTTCATTCGTGTTTTGTCTTATCAACTCAAATATAATTCCCAGCAAACACCACAACCTAGGAGAGATCAAGGTAGACAAAATTACCCTAATAATAATAATTCAATGTTGATTATTTTACAACAACTAAACTTCTCTCCGTGGGGGATTATGTCTACCTATATGTAATATGAATCAAATGAAAACCTATGAAAAATATGTTCGGGACTAATAATTTTAGACCCATGAGACATTAGGGACCAAGTGGTTGAATCATTACAACATTTAAGTTGAGTTGTTCATGAACACTGTGTGAAATCTGATGAGTGAACACATTCTTAAATATTTTATGACGGAATTACCAAAAGATTTCTCCTTCAAAGCTTGCTCACTTGAAGATGTTGAAGAAAACACATCGTAGGAAAATGTAACGTTTCTTTTCCCAATTACTTTAGAATTTAGATTATGTGTTATAATGTAAATGATTATATATTATTATGCTACAAGTAGTGTTTGCTAAACAAATAAGTTATGGTATAATCTAATCTTGTGGAAATAGTGTAGTCACTAGAAATTCCATTTGTTGGTTTTCTAGAATTAAGAGATTGATATGATCATTGTAAGTATAGTTAGATCATGGTGATCTTAGTAAGTAGTGTTAGATTGGTGTGATCATAGTAGTGTCTAGTTGAAGTAAAGTTGTGAAGCGTAGTGAAGTTGTGAAGCGTAGTGAAGATGTGAAGCGTAGTGAAGTTGTGAAGTGAAGTGAAGTAGTGAAGTAAAGAGAAGTTGTGTAGTGAAGCGAAGTAGTGAATTGTTGTGAAGTAGTGCGGTTAGTATTTTAGTCACAAATACAAAAGTTGTGTTAGATTGGTTCTAGTTAGGATTAGAACTCGACATTTGGCTTAGTGTCAGAAATTGGTGTAAGCTTAGTTGTGTACGGTTTTCTCCGCCTAAAGGGAGTTTGTTGACATAGTGAAGATAACTCTCGAGTTTGGTGCTTGGGGAGTGGAGTAGGGCGAAGAGGTGCTTCGTTACCAAACCACTATAAATCCTTGTGATTGTTTGTTTTGATCTTTTCTAAACTTTATCTTTGTCTTTCATATATTTATTTACTTATTTGTATTGTTCATATTGTGCACATATTGAGATCACATGAAGTCGAATCTAAGTTTTTATAAACAAACTATACATTAATTTAAAAGAGGTAAACTATTCAACCCCCCTTTTATTTTTCTACAAAAAACATATCTTCTCGATCAAACTACTTATACAATGATTTCCTTAAACTTCAATTTCGTTTTGCCCATTGTCTTGATTTATCTCATATTTTCTTGCTTATATCTTCTCCCCTTTATAGTATTATATACTTGGATATATCTCTTAAGTTCCAAGCTTATATCTTCTCCCCCTTCTTATATACGAAAAATACAAAGCTTATAGCTTCTCCCCAAGTATACTTAAATATTTTCTCCCCCTCTTTTGGCAAAAACTAAGCTTATATCTTCTCCCCCTCATGATGATTATGATCCATCATGATCATATAAGCTCCAAAATAAGTTTTGGGTAAAGAATATCATTTGAGGTCCATGAAATTGAAATCAAAATCATAACTCTTCTTCTCTTAAAAAAATCAAAACAATCTCCATTTATCATCAAGCATACTCCTCCAAAATAACCCATAAGCTCCCTCAAACTGACAAACTTGATTAGATCATTCTCGTAAAGGTTGAAAGATACTTTTGACGTTATAAGATTCGTTGAAGATGTCATGCTTGTGAAAAGTAGAAATGTTGTTGTTGTATGTTGTAAAAGATAAATGGAGAATTATCAGAGTAAGAACCATCTTCTACTTCATTAACCATGAAGTTCATACATCACAAGATCTGCTTTGAAATATTCCGATTGAAATATTTGAAAAATATGATCAACCATATAAGCTCCAAAATAAGTTTCGGGTTGAGAATCACTTGAATAATATCCTTTGAAAGTCTGTGAAATTAAAGTCAAAAATCACAACTTTTCTCTCTAAATATAAACAATCTCCCTTTATCATCAAACATACTCCCCCAAAATAACCCATAAGCTCCCTCAAACTAACAAACTTGATCGCTAACATTCCTGTGAAGGTTGAAAGAAAACTTTTCGATGTTATAAGAATCGTTGAAGTAGTCATGCTTGTGAAAGGTAGAGATGTTGTTGTGTAATGTGTAGAAGATGAATGGAGAAATATTATCAAAGTAAGAACCATCTTTCACGTTAACCATGTAGTCTATGTATAACAAGATCATGCTTTGAAAATTTATGATGAATGTTATTTGAAAAATATGATCAAATCAATATCTCGATGATAAAGATGTGGAAATATGACCATAAAATCCAAAGAATCATTGATCTCGTGAACTTAGGGTAAAACAACTTTTCCATGATAAAATCAAAGAAATGTTGTTTGTGTTTTCTAAAACAAATTCTGAAGAAACACATAACACCTAGATCACATAGATTACTAGATAGCACTTATTTGAATCATTATGCAATCATTTTCAAATGAGTGACCTACTTTCAGCATTGCCATGACGTTAGCACTGGTAGGATTTCCATTCAATCATTGTGAATATTATTTTATAGTATCACTCTAGAATGTTCCGGCATTGTCACGATGACATGCAAATGTCACGAAGACATACAATCATTGTACCGTTTTGTATCATTGATGTTTAATACAAACGTACTTTTGTGTCCTAAAGATATTTCATTGAATATCAAATTGGCTCTAGACTTTTGTGCACTTTTAGTAAGCAAGGACTGGAGCAGAATGTCCTTTGTTCAATACCAACATTCTCGGAATAAGAAGTCGATAGATTATGCGTTTAATCTCCGTGAGAATGAAACAAATACTTTTTGAGAAGTATTTGAGTGGCTAAGAGGGGTTGTACATTTGCATCACTAGGTCCATGATGTCTACTTCAATACTAGAAATCAACGAATGAAATCCGATAGATTATAAGTTGACCCAATTTCTATCCTTGTTTAGGAGAAACACCCTTCTTATTTTCTATAAGCCTCTAACTTTTAAACTCCAACCTTTGTCTTTGCTTATCATTCAATTCTTCTTCATCACATTCTTGTCACTTTTGACATATTTATCATTTTTTTTGTTCATTCTTTTTCATTCAAAGCTTTATCTCATAAGTCCTTTTTGGCATTTGAAAAATGTTGATTTGCACCTCAAACTCCATCACCTAGACCTAACTTTCCTAAATTGAAAGGAAGACTCTGGGGTAGATCAATTCCAGTTCTGGAAGATCATAGGAGTATTTTAAGAGTAACTAAATCACACCGTGTAATTCAATCAACATATGCCAAGATAATTCTGTTTGAATGAATGTCCGTGAAAACCATGATGAAAATCTAAAATCGTATCATGAGATTTTGAGAAGATTAAGAGAATTCAGAACAAGCACTTTGTCTGTTTTTGTATGCAGTGGCATTTCTTTTCTTGCATACTTTTCTATTTTTCTTTTCATATGTTGTACTTGCTTTTGAAGCACATGACATATACTTTCATTTATTCAAGTATATGATTTTTCATGTCTCTCTTTCTATTTTTCTCTCACAAATCTCTCTTTCTATTTTTCATCATTCTCACTAACATCATATGAAGAAGAAAATTTTGATCTTTGAAAGTTTTCAATCATTGTAAAGACACTTCCCCTTAACATATGCCGAGAAACATTTTTAACATAAAGTTAAAAATGCAAAAATATGGATATGTTAAGATAAAATGTAAACAACTTACCATTTCTTTGACTTTCTGAAAAATTTTCATCAAAAATTGAACGGATACCCCCCTCAAAAATACCATATCTTCGTTCAAACCTTTATGAGGGAGATCCTCTTTGCACTTTTGAGTCTTTATTTCTTTAGACACTTTTCAAACAAAAATTACATCGATTTGAAGACCTTTTAAAATTGATTTTATCTTTAAAGTACCATAATTTTAAAATCCGAATCGATTGTAGCTCATCAGACTTGACATCATTGACTTTTTAAACAACTTGATTTCATCATTTAAGTACCACATAAAATTTTTAAAAATATTTATCAATGACTCAAGTCAAAGAAGACTTCTCTTCTTTTTCAAAGATAAATGCACCTATGCGTACACTTTCTTTTCTTTAAAGCACGGGTTATGTACTGAAATGTACACAAGCCATTATGAAAAACAAAAATCTTTTTGTATTTTCTATAAAGTTTTGTATCAAAGAAAATCTTTTTGTCTTTTCTGAATTTTATATAAAAGAAAATCTTTTGTATTTTCAAAAACTTTTGTAAAAGAAAATCTTTTTGTATTTTTGAATTTTCTTAAACTAAAAAAATTTTCAAGGTAAAGAATTTATGTTTCACGACTCATCATGCCCAATTTCTCGACCAAAAACTTAAATCGAGCTTCAGGTAGAGATTTCGTGAATAAATCCGCAAGTTGATATTCACTACCAACGAAATATAACTATATTGTTCCTTTTTTAACACGATCCTTGATAAAATGATACCTCACATCAATATGTTTTGTTCGAGTGTGTTGTACCGGATTACACGAGATTGCAA
>BQNB010043140.1:35351-45680 GCA_026074375.1 Tanacetum coccineum | reverse complement strand
GTGGATTCTGACCCTTTTTGTGTATTTATATTTATATTTACTTATTGATACATAAAAAGAAGGGTTGGTTCAAACAGAGTCAATATCCTTGCCAAGCCTATGATAGAAAACTAATCACGACCGAGCAAATGAGCGTGCCAATTAAATGTTGCATCCTAGATTAGTTGAGTGATCTGAGTGTTTTCATTTCCATATTTCGTGAGGTGCTTGGTTATGTGTAGGTGATTAGAACAAAATGATGCTTAAACAGAAAAGTTCTTAACTTCGGTTGGGATACATTTTCAAAACTTTTCTAAAGTCTAATTGAGGACAAGTAGGATTCAAGTGGGGAGATATTTGATGACACCAAATAACGTCTATTTTATAGCATCATTCATCCCGTATAAATTACCCATTTTATATAATTATTGCAAGAATTGGTACTTAATTGCTTATATTTATTATTTGCAGTAATTATGAAGTAATTTGTGAAATTTATGTAAAAGGCACGCATTTTAGAGCATAAATAAAGAGTTCGAGAAAGTCTATTGAACTGACAACCTATACGCCGTATTATTCTAGACCTATACGACGTATCCAAGACTTGACGAATTAAAAGACCATTACCTGACTTTGAAGAATACGCCGTATCCACATCAACGATACACCGTATATAATACTTTGGTCAACAATGAAGAACCAACTGGGTTTACCTCAATACGCCATATCCAGCAAAGAAGATACAGCGTATCCGTGTCTACACTTCATAGATAACCACGGTCAACAGTCAAAGATCCTGCATTTAATGCAATCAACAATCAATAATCATGCATTTAATGCAGTTAATGAACGTGGTTAATAGTCAAGAAATCCTGCATTTAATGCAGTCAACAATCATCAATTCTGCCATTAATGCATTTAATAAGCGTGGTCAACAAAGAAAGAATCCTGCAGTTAATATGCCGTATTGACTGCATTCAATACGGTGTATCGACCCCATTTCCAGACTCTATAAATATCAATCTATAAACTCAGTTTTAGGTGTGCAAGTGAAGCCTTAAACCACCAAGTCGACTATCAGACAAATAGAAGAGCAAAGAAGGTCAGAAATAAGCCTCAAGATCATAAGAAAACTCTTGTAATCTTTTTACAACCGAATACGCGTTCGATTGAGGTTTTTTTATTTTAATCGTTCATATATCAAACCATATGTATTTTTACAATGACTATCGGCTGATACCTTTAGGTATCAACCATGTTTATGAAGATTTAATGTTTGGTTTGTTTATCTCGATTGTCTTAATTTATCGTTGATTGTTTGATTATGTTTATCATTTTATACTTGTTTACATGCTCATATATGCGACATATCATTCAACTGGGTCTAGTCCTACATATTTAATGCGCTGCAACTTTTGTGTTGTGTGGGCGTAGGCTAAGAGTTCGAGATAGCTCTCCATGTTTGCAAGTAAGTGGGTAAAGTCCCAATGGGCTAGGGTTTAATAAGATCCCATTATTAACGACCTAAGGTAAATTATAATCAAGAAAAAGGATGTTTTATGCAGGCACATTAATTGTGACAAGATTGTTCGTGTCTAGGTCTTAGGATGAAGTACCGCCTAAGTCTTAAGAATGATATGCCGCTTCGAGATAAGACTATCATTGCACTAATAAACAAACCTGAGTTTTATTGGATTATTTATGGTTGATATGTTTTCTTTATATTAGTATTCGACCGCTTCTCTATCGTTTGCTAATCTTCTTGTGTGTGTTTATTGCTTTACTTGTCATCAAAACCTTAGCTTAGATACCCAAACTCGTGCCAGTCTCTTAGGCCGAACCCCCCTTTATCATTAGTTTAGGTGTTGCATAAGTTAGATAACTAAAATACTGATAATTTAGATATTAACGCTCTCGCTCTTAGTGATTGACACCCTACTTACCATGAAACTCTATTTGACCGGGTACACTGCCCGTTAGAGTGTTGTTTTTAGGTATAGTCGGTATAAAATAAATAGTAAAACTTGATACATAAATAACACCTACACAATGACACATCAGACGCACATGGATGACTCCAATCTATGAGTACCTCACAAAGGAAATTCTTCTAGAAGAAAAAAGAAAGGCAAGAGCTATACGCCGCAAGGCAGTAGATATGTCATAAAAAATGGAATACTATACCAAAAAACTTTCCTCAGGCCATGGTTGCGATGTGTTGGGCTGCTGCATGAAAACTACATTTTGAGGGAGATCCACAAGGGGTCATGCACACAGATGCTAGGAACTTGATAAGGGAATGCAGTAGGTGCCAGGTTTACGGTCCCATGCCAAGGAACCCGCATCAAAAGCTAACACCCATCACATCTCCATGTCCATTATACAAATGAGGGATCGACATAGCCGGACCCTTCCCGGAAGGTCTTGGTAAGGTGAAGTTCCTGATAGTGGCAATTGACTATTTCACCAAATGGATAGAAGCAAAACCTTTGGCGACTATAACGGGAGCCCAAGTTAAGAAGTTTATATGGGACAACATAGTGTGCAGATTTGGTCTCCCAGGCGAAATAATATCTGACAACGGTAAACAGTTTAGGGATAACCCATTTAAAGACTGGTGCGAAAAGTTATGTATACGCCAATGCTTCGCCTCCGTTAAGCATCCACAAGCCAACGTCTTGGTAGAAAGGGAAAATAGGAGTTTAGGTGAAGGAATCAAGGCACGGTTAGATGAAAGAAGCAAAAATTAGCTAGAAGAGATATCACATGCCTTATGGGCACATCGTACTATGATCAAATCAAGTAATGGAGAAACATCATTCTCGTTGACGTACGGAACGGAAGCAATGATCCAAGTGGAGATCGGCATGCCAACCTTGAGGACTACGGAAGTTGATATGATCAAAAATGATGCGGCCCTGGAAATTAACTTGGACCTTTTGGAAGAAAGAAGAGAGCAGGCAGCAATTCAGGAGGCAAAAAAGCAAAACCAGGATGGAAAAATACTATAATGTTAGGGTTCACAACACAAGTTTCCGTCCGGGAGACCTCGTTTACTGGAACAATGAAGCAAGCCGTGCGGAAGATGGAGGCAAGCTTGGAACTAAGTGGTAAGGACCATATGAAGTCACAGAAGCATTGGGCAAATAAGCGTACAACCTTAGAGACCGCAATGATAACACCCTTCTGCGAACATGGAACGTCTGCATCCTTAAGAAATGCTATGTGCACGAAATGTAAGCACCTCTCCCACACAAGATAAAGCAGCGGAGAGGGAACTACTTGAATTTTCTTGATTGTAATGTCTTTAAGTTTTAATGAATGAAAAAGTAAAGCCTAGCTACCTTCACAAGCTTTTACTTTAAACTTTTATTTACTTTTTACTTCACAAAGTTATTTATATAAATTGGTAAGACACGCACGCTAAGGGGCACGACCCCGTAAACATTATCCTGTATAATAAGAGGAATAAGTAACCTAACAATTAACTCAAGTACATAAGAGATATTGCAAGCCCAATACTGGGAAAATGACCCGCAAGCATTTTACTAAGACTATCATCACAACAGTAGTATTAAAAGATAGCAATCAAAACATACTAGCAAAATATAAAACTGCTAAGCATTACATAGGTAGACATCAGTGTTTAAACCAACAAAACATACAAATTGTTAAAGTACAAATACCGCCACAAAAAGGCCACACCCGACCACGGTAAAAAAACAAAAAAGGAGATAGAAACTCATCATATACCATAACAGCAAACCAAACTACTCCGGAGAAGTACCTATCTCTTCTTTCTCAAAGGTTACGGCAGGAGGATCTTCATTATGCGGCTTCACATCCAAAACTTGGTCACTGACAACTGAAGTAGGAAGGACAACATCGGAAGAGGCAAAAGTCGTTGAAAGAGTAGTGATAGGAGCAGCAGAAGTACTGGCCTCGCCAGTTAAACATCTGTGAGCGACAAGCGCTTCTCCTTAACCCCTCCCTGAACCCGTGAGTGGACGACTTGAAGGGAGGATGAGAGGGAGGTCTCCCCGATGACTACGTCATCTTTCGACCTATGGATCGGGATGTTCCGGGGATGGTTGCAGGTTTTCCGCTCTAGGGATCTCAGCCAAAGTACCCTCTAAGCGGAGGGAATCCATAAGATCAACAATGCTTGAGTCCTTCTTGGATTCTAACTCGGAAAGCAAAGAGAAGTCAACGGCGCCAAGAGCATTCACGGCATCAATGTATTTAGCCTCCGCGGAAGGATCATAAGCTTCTACCTTAGAATCGAACTCATCACGAGAAAGCTGGAAGCCAAATAGATCGGAAGTAAGCTTGGCAACTTGAGAAGAAAGGGACGCCAACTCAACCTCTTTTGCAACATTCGCGGACTCAAGGGTCGCGATCTTATCAGACATGACATCTCTCTCCCCTTCAAGTGTAAAATTCTTCTCTTTCAAATCCCCCAACTCACCGCCTTTAGCAGTATCAGCAGCCTCCACAACAGTAAGTTGGCCATGAAGGCAGATAGCTTCCGCGGCCTCGGCCTCTTTCAGAGATAATAAAGATTTCTGGTGGACGGTCTCAGCATCTCTCTCTGATAAAAGGGTGGCTTGTTAAACACACTCATCCTCAAGCTCACCTTTCTTCTCCAAAGTGTGTTTCGCCCGCATTCTCACCTCCGCACCAAGACACACCTGCCGTGCGACCCTAACATTGAATTCAGAATATAGTTGATCATAGTCCATAGCACGCAGTTGGGCAAATAAAGCAGGCAGAGCAAGACGATCCGTCAAATCACGTCATACGAATCGTCCAGAACGGAGTCATTTGTCATGTTTCACTTAGGGACATAAATACGGTGCAGAGTGTCAAAATCAAGATCCTACGAAGCATAGAAAGATTCTAATGAGTCTACAGGCTCATTCAGCTTTGAAGTACCAGCGACATCTGCATTGACCCCACCAGCAGAGGTAGAATCCACAACAATCTCAAGGTTTTTAGACACAACCCTAACCCTGGGAGGCGGAATAATAGAAACATCCGCAGTAACAGTGGTAGTAACAGCAACAGTCGTCACAAGCACATCCTTAGCGAGGGATCTGGCAAAAGATTTAATTTCAGAACATGAACTTGAACGATGAGAATCATCTGAAGATACAACATACCTTAGAGAAGGAGGACAAACCCGTAAATTAGGCATAGACACGGAATCTGTTGGCCCACCGTCCGGTGTGGGCGGCATAGAAACAACAGTAGGAGGTTCTGTGACCCCACTCAGGACACTAGAACCATCCGGAACCAGGTCACAGATGGTGGCAAGAGACTTTCCCCCCGTACTGGAAGCTCCAGCATGATAATCCTCCCTTAGCCTCTTAGGAGGAAAGGTGGAACCGCTAACATCACCAACAACCTTCTTTTTCTGTTTCTTCTTGGCTTTCTCAGCAACAACTTCTGAAGCATCCTTAGCAACAGTCTTCTCCAAAACATCATCATCCCTTTCAATAGAATGCTCCTGACCAGTATCATTCCCCTCATCAAACAACTTATCGACACTGTCACCTCTATCTCCCGAGGCAGCGATAACGGGAGGATCCAACGACACAGTGCGACCCTCAGTCATCTTCAGCAACTTAACCTCACTCTCCACAAGATCTCTCTCCCCTATCCGTACTTTGGTGGGATCAGAGTGGCAGATGAACGCAAATAAATCCATCTCTGCAAACAAAAGAAAAACGTCAGGAATAGTAGCAACATAATAAAATCTGAGATACAAAACAAAATATACCCACCCTCTTCACCATCCTAAAACGTTGGATAACAGTTCTCATCCAGTGTATAGTAACGGCTTATACCAACCCAACATAAGAATGGTTCTGGAAATTTTCGGAACGGGGCAATATGAGTACGCAAAAAGTCGCAAGCTTCTATATCATATTAAGAAAGTTTGGGAGGGGGATATTTACTTAAAATCTTGCTTTTCAAAGATACGGAAAGGGGAAAGGCAGTGGAATCAACCTAGAAAAAGTGGTCGTTCCGGTTCTTTATGAAATCTAACGGTTTACTATGGCAAACAGGAGCCGCGTCAGAACGTTTGATAAACGACATCCGCCCTTTGGTATAAGAGCTAGTGTAGAACGTGCGAAAACAATTGACAGAAGGCTGAAATCCGTGGACGCGACATAAAATCTCAAAGTGAGAAACTTTAGCCGCCCCAAACACGGACAATTGAGAAAGATGAATGTGAAAATGGTCAAGAACATCAACAAGACATTGAGACAAAGGGATCTGATAGTTGGCAAAATTAAAAAACTGAATATATACGCCAATCTTGCCATCAGGACTTTGTAAAATATTTTTGTCCGGGCCAGGTAATGAAGGATGAACACAAGCAGGTATATGAAACTTGGTGCATAGGGTATCTAACGCTTTTTTATCCAACTTAGATTTAATATCACGAATGGTACTCATCGTGATGTATAAGAAAAGAAAGAAAACCTAACCTGGTAGCCTAAAGAAAGATGAAGCAGTAGAAAACGTAGAAACTGGTTGGCAAAAGCTCAAATTTTTTAACAATGGTGGTAATTGGTGAAAAAGAAGAAAAAGGAAACAGTAAAAATCAAAGGGGTATTTATACCCTTGGCATAGTAAATGCGTAGAGCAGCAAGATGACGACACATGTAACGCACTATGTCAACCAACGGATGAGATTTAAAATAAGTAGATGTGATGCCAGTTGGATAACTGACACCAAGTAGTGTCAATCGGGAAACGAAAGGTCTGGGTGAGTACACGTCACCCAAACCCTACCTACCCGATTAAGGAAAAGTCACGGAGAAGCAAGCAACCACGAAATAAGGAGAGCGTAAGGAACAAAAGTCTAGCAATGTTTACTACGCAGCACAGAGTCGCACGTGGTAAAAATACTAGAATGGGGGGACTTGATGACGTATAATGGTTATATCAGGCCTATGGGCTTGGGTTATACCGTGGCCTTGGCCCAATCAAAATAAATAATAAATATAACGGGCCGAGACTAAGCCCAGGACCACACTGGCACGGCTCGGATATAGCAAGGCGGACGCGGATCGGTTTGGGCCGCTTTCGTAGACCGTCCGCGGAACGACTAGCGTCTGCGAAAGGGAATCCGCGTCCGCAGTCACAATTATCATGGATCCTTGCCCGACAAGGGTCCCACTCTGGCCACTACAACTATAAGCGAAATACTATAAAACCCTAGTACCATACTTTCCTATAAATAGGAGTCCTCTGACACACCACAAGGTACAGAATTTCTGACACCCTTTATCACACACATATTCTCTGACAACATGAGTACTTACTCTTACGCCGGAGTTCAATCGTGAGGTCTGTCCCCACGATAAGGCTAACTGTTTTTCTCTTACATGTGCAGGAAATCACATTCTTTACTTGCTCTAGTACAAGATCCAATCCACCAATAGCTTATCGGCCCAACCCAATAAGCGTTCCCGATCAGCTTCACCTTCCAACACACTTTTTGTACTAACAATATACAAGATTCTAGAAAATCCGGAGCCTTAAAAAATTAAAAATCTAAAGCCTTAGTTTTACTTGACTTACATTTGAGCCACCACTGCTTTTATCTGATGTTCAAATGATCATGTAATAACATATTTAAAGAACTTTAAGAACAATCATTTATACTGATGATATGCTAGCTGTCGGTGCTAATTAATTATTAGAATATTGTGAATGAAAATTCAATTATTATGGTATTGTATGTTCCAGTAGTCAAATCTACCTTTATCTAATTCCATATATTGTTGTTTAAATGTCTTCTTCACTTGTTGTAGTGTCATTAAAAAATCATAATCTATTTACTCCCTAGCTAATTTTCATCATTTAACTAGTACGTATTGCCATTCAAACATGTGTTAATTAGGTCATATACTATATCATACACAAACACATATAGCAAGTAAGATAACGAATATGTGATTTATAAAAGTATAAAAGTTGATAAAACATACAGTAATACAGTGAAAAGAAATGTTGAACATATTTTTGGTGTGGTTGTTGGTAAAGGAGAATAGTTTCCCACCGACAGCCAGAAACATTGAAATGAGAACGTTGGCAGGAAGTGAAGATATATGGGTACCACTAGTTCGACTCATATTTATTCCTACTTAACATTTCAACTAATCCTCTTATTTACAGGATTTTTACAAATAAAAAATTTGACTCAAAAGAGATAATGAGTGAAATATACATATTTCAGTTTTTTATCTGGGTAGAAGGATAAGTAGGGATGGCAAAAGCACCCGAAACCGACAGGGAAAACCGAAACCCGAACCGGTTGGGTCGGGTTCGGGGGCGGGTTGGCGGGTTCGGATGCGGGTACGGGTATTGATAAAAGAATTTAGCCGGGTACGGGTTCGGTGACGGGTTCTGATAATACCCGCCCCGATTACCCGTACCCGTATCCGTTTACCCGAATTCGTACCCGCTTTATTGTTATTATAATTAATTAAAGTATATATATTATTACATATAATTTCTTCCATTGTATTTTTTATATAACTATTTATATTATTTAACACATTTGAATATTGTACATGAATTATTCGAAAGCGCTAAATCGTCTAATACGGTATTTGTTTTCTTTAACTTTTAAAAAAATTGAATATATAAGGGTGTTTTGCTTTATTTTTTCGATGAATTTTAGTGTGACTTAATCTTGATACCCGTCATTTTTCTATAAAAATATTCAATTGAAAATACCCGATACCCGTGGGGAAACCCAAAAAACCGATGGATAATATTAACCGGGTACCCAACGGGTAATGGGGCGGGTACGGATGTGGATATTATAAACGGGTGCGGGTACGGGTACACTAAAACCCGCCCCAAACCCCCCGTTGCCATCCCTAAAGATAAATAGGCAAAATATGTAGGAGGATACATCAATGCTCTTTATAGTAAAGCTATACCACCATCAAAGATGTTTACGCTATAGTTTTTGTATCTGTTTCTAGCTATTTTATAGTTTTTGCTAGTTTAATGCTTTTTATTTATTAAACTTTATATTTTTAGTTTTATAATTTTTTGATATAGGTAAAATTATAAAATAAAAAAATAATAATAATAAAAAAAAACATAAAGGGGGTTTTTGTTGGTGTTTTATGGGTATGAACCTATCCTTACTTAGAGCATGAGCAATGACATCAAGTCATAAAAAACATGACACATTTATATATTTGTAAGAGCAAGGGATGTCGTGGCTAAGAAAGTTTAGCCATTTGGGCCCCATTGAGTGTCACATCATCGCCATCTCATTTCAACACAACAACTCATAATACCTCATCACTCATAACATACCCAAACCAATACCATTTGGGCCCTACCACCCACCATTTTATATTTTTCCCCATATTATTTTTCCTATATTTTGGTAAACATTGGCCCACTAGTACTTTTCCTTTGTCTTTTTTTTACGTTGGTTAACCGGCTAAATGAAAGTGGCTATCATTTGGCTAAGGGTTGAGGTGTGGTGGCTATGAAATGGCGAATGTCATGTAAGAGTGGCGAAAGCAAAAAACCATGACACCGTTCACTCAAAGTAAAAAGTCATTTCTTCAAACCACTTGATACCAACTAAGTCTTTCTTTTAAATGTTTTAAAATCCTTTCAATGATAAAAAGCTTTTGAAAAACTTATTTAAACAGTGACAAACTTTTCATCAAACATCCCATTGCGGATGCTCTTATAATCCTTACTTTATGATTACATTTTACTCTAGTAACTACTCTTTGTATCCCATTTTTATCGTACACGATTTTATTTTGAGATGTACCAATTTAATTGTCCATTACTAAATATAGATATAGTAGTTTGATCAAGTTTACTATATTGCTCTTATTTGAAATTATAATTATAAACTTTAAAGAAAACTTTAATTAATTAATTAAGGGTAAAACTATCATTTTGTCAAAAAGTAAGAAAAAGAAAGCAGTGATAAATGCATTTTTCTTAAACCTTGTGTGTTTTTTGTCGGGGGACAATAATTTTGAGACGGAAGAATTAGTAATTAACCATCATATAATATTACACCTATCTTAATAAAAAAAAAGATCTTACTTTATGCAATTTTAATAGCTAGTTTTGTGTAATTACTATAAAATCAAGCATACCTATATTTAAAAGAGAAAAAACCAAGATAAGAATAGATTCCAAAAGAGCATATTATATTTTCCAAAAACAAGTAAACAAAATTGCATACATGTGCCATTATAAACTTCTCATCACTATTATTAACTTGAAAGCTCAATGATTATCAAAATGATAATAATAGATTCACTACTTTTACATATATAG
>BQNB010043140.1:0-31759 GCA_026074375.1 Tanacetum coccineum | reverse complement strand
AAAACATACAGTAATACAGTGAAAAGAAATGTTGAACATATTTTTGGTGTGGTTGTTGGTAAAGGAGAATAGTTTCCCACCGACAGCCAGAGACATTGAAATGAGAACGTTGGCAGGAAGTGAAGGTATATGGGTACCACTAGTTCGACTCATATTTATTCCTACTTAACATTTCAACTAATCCTCTTATTTATTTACAGAATTTTTACAAATAAAAAATCTGACGGTTTAGATTAAAAGAGATAATGAGTGAAATATACATGTCAGTTTTTTATCTGGGTAGAAGGATAAGTAGGCAAAAGATGTAGGAGGATACATCAATGCTCTTTATAGTAAAGCTATACCACTATAAAGGATGTTTACGCTATAGTTTTTGTATCTGTTTCTAGCTATTTTATAGTTTTTGCCAGTTTAATGCTTTTTATTTATTAAAATTTATATTTTTAGTTTTATAACTTTTTGATATAAGTAAAATTATAAAATAAAAAAATAATAATAATAACAAAAAACATAAAGGGGGTATTTGTTGGTGTTTTATGGGTATGAACCTATCCTTACTTAGAGCATGAGCAATGACATCTAAGTGATACTGTAAAAAAACATTTATATATTTGTAAGTAAAAAGTCATTTCTTCAAACCACTTGGCACCAACTAAATCTTTCTTTTAAATGTTTTAAAAATCCTTTCAATGATAAAAAGCTTTTAAAAAACTTATTCAGGCAGTGACAAGCTTTTCATCAAACACCCCATTGCGGATGCTCTTATAATCCTTACTTTAGGATTACATTTTACTCTAGTAACTACTCTTTCTATCCCATTTTTATTGTACACGTTTTTATTTTGGGATGTACCAATTTAATTGTCCACTACTAAATATATATAGAGAAGTTTGATCAAGTTTACTATATTACTCTTATTTGAAATTATAATTATAAACTTTAAAGAAAACTTTAATTAATTAACTAAGGGTAAAACTATCATTTTGTCAAAAAGTAAGAAAAAGAAAGCAGTAATAGATGCACTTTTCTTAAACCTTGTATGTTTTTTGTCGGGGGACAATAATTTTAAGACGGAAGAATTAGTAATTAACCATCATATAATATTACACCTATCTTAATAAAAAAAAGATCTTACTTTATGCAATTTTTAGCTAGTTTTGTGTAATTACTATAAAATCAAGCATACCTATATTTAAAAGAGAAAAAACCAAGATAAGAATAGATTCCAAAAGAGCATATTATATTTTCCAAAAACAAGTAAACAAAATTGCATACATGTGCCATTATAAACTTCTCATCACTATTATTAACTTGAAAGCTCAATGATTATCAAAATGATAATAATAGATTCACTACTTTTACATATATAGTAGTGATCGAGGATCGATAACAACTAGTAAGTAGATAAACTTTTAAGCACTAGCAATAGTCAATTTAACTAATTGAATGCTACAAACTGTACCATGCATCTCTTATTGAATGCTATAAAATTCTTATATATATTCTCATACTCCTTTTACAAAATGCATGGCCACTTGTATGCCAAGACAAAAAAAACATGAAGAAGAACCCACAAATATCGGATCTTGTCCACATTTCAATGAAAGACCGAACCAGAAGATAATAAGCAACTTATTACATATATCGAATTATATATGCTGGTCTTTTTTAGGTTTTTAATGCAACAACAGGCTAGCACAACTACATGGGATTTGCATACAATTCTTTAATCATTTTCAAATTAATAAATTGTATTCATTTACTCGGAAATTAAAATGAATTTCTTTTTAGCTACTTTTGTATACTCTTGAAAAGAGAAAATACACTGATTTTATTAGGATAAACTAGCAGGGTACCTGCTCAATAGGGGTGAGCAGAAACCGCACCGTAAACCGTAAAACCGCACCACAAAAACCGCACCACGGCAAAAACCGGTGGATCGGTTTTAAGAAAAAAAGAAAAACCGCAAATGCGGTGCGGTTGCGGTTTTACCCGTAAAACCGCACCACAAAACCCACACCGCACCGCACATTGATTATTTTAAATCGTAAGGAAAAAAAATCGACACATTGATTATTTTATGTGTGTTATAAGGCTTCTTTGTGCATAATTATCAATATATTCTTGTGATATGTGTGTTTTACATTAAATATATGATTGTTATAACCGAAAAAAACAACATTGTAAACCAATTATATGCTGGTCTTTTTTAGGTTTTTAATGCAACAACAGGCTAGCACAACTACATGGGATTTGCATACAATTCTTTAATCATTTTCAAATTAATAAATTGTATTCGTTTACTCGGAAATTAAAATGAATTTCTTTTTAGCTACTTTTGTATACTCTTGAAAAGAGAAAATATACTGTTTTTATTAGGATAAACTAGCAGGGTATCCGCGCAATGCGGCGGCGGGTACCATGTGACTATTTTGCGGTGAGCAAATGTTATCCGGTTAAACGCTTTTCTAACAATAATTGTATAAATAAATACTAATTAAAATTAAAATAAGCAATAACAATGCAAATAATTTTATATCCACTATTATTTAAACTCACAGCCATCAACACCACCACCACAAACCGAAATATCTGACACAACCATCACCTGAATATGCGAATCTAACTGGTGTGGTTATTTGATGGTTTCAATCTGTTGTGTTTAGGTGTTTTGATGATGTTTAAGTGGTTGGTTGGTGTTGCTAAAACTGAATCTTGATATCACCGGTGCTAAATCATTTGGTGTTTCGTTTGGGTTTATAAATTTGACCTGATTTAAGTTGATGGGTTCGTTGGTAAATCGTTGTCCTTTTTCTAGTGCTTTTATTTTTCGAATCTTGATTAGTGGCGATGATGGTTGTTGTACCGGCGCCAAAAGATTTTTTAGAGAGTGTGTGAAAACATATTTCTAGAGGGAGTGAAGATGGTTGTGTTTTTTTAGTTTTGAGAGAGTGGTGTAATTGAGCTTATATATAAATATTAAAGAGATGTTACAAGTTTATAGAATTGAAAACATTTATTTTTTAAGATTGTTACAAGTTTATAAAATTAAGTCATTTAATTACCAGGCTGTTACAAAGATTATTTGACTTAATTTTGACTGTTATAAACACCGAATTAATTACTATTATTACAAAAAAAAATTGAGTCAAATTGTAATGTCTTAGTGTATTGACTAAGACATGTATTAGCATATAAATTATATAAAGCTTTGTGTGTTTTATTAGTTTGTAAAATATGTATAATAACATGTACTTTTCATTGTAGGTGTGTTTTAAAAATTACATTAATTAGTAATGAGTGTTTTAAGAATAACATTAAATGTGTTGACTAGTCAATAAGTATGTGTTGTGAATTGGTAAATTGTACATATTGCATTAATGTTTGTATTATTGAATTTCAACTCTTTATTGTTTGTATTAAAGATTATACAATGTGCATCAATCCTTGTATTACTTAATTTTTTGCATTGAATGAATAGAGAGATATGTGACAGAATTTTATTGTTTGCATAAAATGTTGTACAACGTTCATAAGAATTTGTATTATTTAAAAAAATTTCATTGAATGATGAGAGAAATGTGTGTTAAAAATCATTTTGTTATTTTGTTGTTTGCATCAAATGTTGTACAGTAAGCATAGATAATTGTATTACTTAATTTTTGACGTTTAATGAGGAGAGAATGTCCAATTTGTGGTGAAAGGTTGCATTTAACGATTGTACATTATGCTTTATAATTTGGATAACTTAATTTGTTGGTTGCTTTTAACGATTGTACATTATGCTTTATAACTTGGATTGCTTAATGTAACAGCCTTTTTAATGGCTTTTAAAGAGGGTGTCATATTGTTTGCAGAATTTTATTGGTTGCATAAAATGTTATACAATGTGCATAAGAATTTGCACTACTTAATTTTTTAACATTCAAGATTAGATGTTAAATGCTTTATAATGTAGTATAGATAGATTAACAAACAAGCTAGGCGAATTTATAATAATATGTTTTATGTATAAGTACCTGGGTACCCGCGCAATGCGGCGGTGGGTACCCTGTGACTATATTTTGCGGCGAGAAAATGTTATCTGGCTAAGCGTTTTTCTAACGAAAAAAATAAAAAATCTCTGCAGTAAGTACCAGTAAGAGTTGAGGAGTGAAAATGAGAGTATATTGAGAGACTATTTTTGCTGTAACAAAAAACATTTGTGTGTGGGAGATTGAAATGGTTTGTGTGGATTTATATTATGGATGTGGTTACACATTTTTAATAATCATTATTGATAGTAATGATTTTAAGTGGTTACACGTTTTTAATAATTATTGAAGGCCGTTACAATGATGGTTTATGCAGCTACACGTTTTTAATGATATTGTTTATTTTTTTTAGATTTAGAAATGATAAACTTGGAAAAATTCAATAATTATTTTTAACAGTGAATAATCACTACATAATAATTTTTTTTACCGTAGAACGTAAGTAGCAGTTAAGTAAATTGAACAATTCCAAACACCTCAATAATCACAAATCAAATATTAAAATTCTAACAATTCGACAAAATAAAACCCCAAACGGGTTATCATCATCATCATCATCGATCATCAATTCAAAAATACAATCACCAAATAACTAACATAACATGATGAAAAAAACTAACTAAAAATCTCAGCCACTTAATCAAAAGTTAATAGATTCAGGATCACTGATGCTTTGCAGATCAATCATTAATTCATAAGACTCTATCCCTAAAAAAATCTAAATCCATCAAATCTTAGCATTTGACATCAACGATGTAAGCCTTCAACATTTCTTGAAATCATCCTTGCAACAACAATTAACCATGATGTCATCAAACATTTTAGCAAAATCATCAATATCAAACATCTTAAACCCTCTTCATTCATCTCCAAAAACCTTCATCACCTTTTTTTAAAAAAATGACGTCACCGGAATAAAAAGACCTCCATTTATTTGATACTCGTATTCCTTTTCTGCTTTGGTACCCGTATTCCTTCAAAGCCTTGATCATTAGCTTGGCAGACGGCGAAGACAATGGCGACGGTAGCGGCTAACGGCACATAATGTTGACAAAGGTGACGGCAGAATTAAACGATAGTGGCGGCAAAATCTGATATGTGAGACGACGGAATTTGATGGTTTGAAGAAAGAAAGAGAAATGTGTTTGTGTTTCTAGGAGAGATGAAATATAAAGATGAAAATTGTGTAATGAATTTTGTTAGTGTGTTAGGTTTTTATACTCGTATTTGAGTTTGTGGTTTACACTTAAATGATGTTTAATGGACCGTTACAAATGGACCACATGAATGCAGCAGTTACAATTTGACTGAATTGATGACAATATCAATGTTAACAGTTACAAGTTGACTATATTAAAAAACGTATATGGGCCGTTACAACTTTACCATTTAATTGGTTGTTACATGTTTTGGGGTGTTACAAATTTTGGTTATTAAAGGATTTTAAAGGGTTTTAAATGTGTATGATGAACATTTTTTAATGGTTTTACATCTTTCCCAATAAAGTAATATTTTTTACTTAATTTTTTAAGTCTTTAAAAATTGATGGGCTAAATATTTAAAAAATGGTAGTATAGATTATGGAACTTTACTGCTTTTGTATAACGAACCAAATAACGTTGCTTGAATGTGAAAACATTGATGGAAGAACTATAATAATTGTCGAATGTTTAAGTTGTCCTGGATCATCATATCCTTAATTATTACTAGTACATGTGTTATGCTCCAACTGCATACTCATTGTTTAAATGGTAAGCAAAGTTTATAAAATCTACTCTCGTCTATTGGTTCACAAAAAGTTAACCAAATAATAACAAATCATTATCATTTTTAATCATAAAAGAATCGGTTAGGACTTGGTTGTATACTTGTACGTGTCAAAGTTTTCTTGGATGTTAATATTGTCACACTTTTTTTTTTCCAGTATCATAGCATCAGGGTGGAAAAGAACATTGGATCAAGGCCTTTCTCTTTTTCCTTTTGTTGTTTAAAAAGTCTTTTCAATGGCGTATTCTATCGACTACAATGTTGTTTAAAAACTGTAATTTTGATTTATTGGTTGTAGTTTTTTGTTAGAAGAATGACATGTGGATTAGTATGTTTAAAATAAAAAGAAAATGTACGAAGGAAAGTTTAAAATATTTAAAAGTTGATGGGTTGATTGTGTTACTGTGGCAATGGTAGGAAGAAGAGCATTAAGTGGCCCTCTGAAATATAGTTAAATACCGTCTGGTCCCTCTGTCCCTCCCTCCATCACTGCTCTTTTTTTATAACACTCCACCGACACATACGCAACAACAAAATAAATAATAAAATTATTACTTTATTATTTTATTATTATCTTAGTCTATAAATCACTTTGAGGATTTACAAAAGATTATTGGAAGCCGAGACACTAAAAGCCATCATAATAACGGAATCATGTTGATAAAATAATTAGCGGCAAATCGAGAGACAGAGCTGCAATCAAGCCAAATTTTTATTAAGCAACTCAAGTTCGAGCTTGAATTTTATTCGATCGAGTTGAGCTTTTAGAATAAGGAAATGAAATAACTCTTAAAAGTCTAAACTAATCTTTCACGAAAATAACATAAATACTAATATGAAAATGATAGATCACGACAATTATAAATTGTCGTTTTTACCCTTCAATCTTTTCGAACTAATCAAACACATGACTTCACATATTGACCGAAGAACCGGCGGCTAAGCCAAGAGGAGTTGGCTCGATTTTGTCTTTGCATCATTCCGAGCTCCACACTTCATTGGCTTAGCCGCCGGTTCTTTGGTCAAACACGTGAAGTCAACTGTTTAATTATTTCGATGAGATTAAAGGGTAAAAACAACAATTTATAATTGTCGATCTATCTTTTTAATATTATTGTTTTTGTTATTTTTATTAAAGATATGTTTAGATTTTAAGAATTATGTTCTATGATTTATTTTTTTATTTGAAAGTGATTCTTGACTTTCTTTTCAATACACTTTTAACCTACAAATGTAATAGGTTCATGTTTTAAAGAGTTATGATGAATTAATAGGAAAATAAGAGTGTTTTCTTGAAGTCCAAGTTGGGCACCCTTTTGAGGGTTTATCTAATTTCTTATTCGTTCTTCATGTGTGGTTTCTTGCAGTCACCACGGTTCCTCCATCATTTGGTGTCAAGAGCATAGGTTCGGGGAAAAGAAATCACGTAACTTGGAGAAGCCAAATTAAGATAAACACGTAAATTTGTTTCACTTCGTGATATTTTGCGCAGTCGTGGGAGAAATGGCGGTTCGCGTTCGTTCATTGTTGAATTTTTGTTATTTTTGGGCACGACGTTCAGGACAAATTAATCCACGATCTCACAGTTCAAATTTGCGATTGGAGTTCTTTACAGGGAGATATACCTGTTTGAAGTTGTTGTTATTTTATGCAGAATTTTTTTGATATAAAGGGCTATACTTACACCACAAATGTGTGGACGTGAAAAACCATTTGGTTATATAGTTCGTGATTCCCCAGATGAGGCAACGAAACAACTAACCAACAAGGATCACGTGTTCTAGAGAATGAAGACCTCCTTAAACAAGTGAATGAACTTCAAGAAGGATTTCAAAATCAAGTTAACCGTAGAGTCGCTGAATGAGGCAACGATCACGTGAGTGATGATGATGTCAATTCACCTAGATGATCTTATCGAATGATTGGCATGATGAAACGTGATTCTCCATAGAGAAGCCATGTTAAGAAAATGGAGAGGGGAGGGTTAGAAAGTTTCAGAGTTCGAGACTTGGAAAGACAAGACTTGAGGACGAGTTTTTTTCAAGAGGATGAGAATGATACAGAGCATGTTCGAGCTCAACTCCTCTGGCTTAGCCGTCGGTTCTTCGGTTAACATGTGAAGTCATGTGTTTGATTAGTTCGAAAAGATTGAAGGGTAAAAATGATAATTTATAACTTCGTGATCTATCATTTATATATTAGCATTTTTGTTATTTTCGTCAAAGATTAGTTTAGACTTTTAAAAGTTATTTCATTTCCTTATTCTAAATATAGCCGGGATATTTAGCTTTCTTTTAAAGATTCATACAGACTATAAATCATTGTAATAGGTTTATGTTTTGGAAGATGTTATGATGAGTTTATAGAAAAAAGAGTGTTTTCTCTTAAGTCTCGGTTGAGCACCCTTTTGAGAGTTTATCGAATTCCTTATTCGTTGTTCTTGTGTGGTTTCTTTCATTCACAACGGTATCCGCCATCAATAATGCTCAAATATTTTGTATAAATTCTTTACTCTTTAGTTCATCACTTATTTTCTTGACCTTATTGATAAGTTTGGCTATCGAATACAACATTTATGAATAAATTCAAGCTTTTCGAGCTGAGCTCAAGCTTTGATGATTAAGGCTTGTCAAGCTATCGAGCCTAACTTGTGATTTTCGAACCGAGCTCAAGTCTTGTCCGGCTCAAGCTCGGCTTGGTTTGATTGCAGCCTTAAATCGAGATACTATTTAAGTCCTTACTCTTTTAGCTATAGCAAATCTAATCTTGTTAAAGATATAACAACATCCCCGATATCTCAAGCTATGATATAAAGAGCTGGAGCTGGGGTTGAGGCTTATATTATAAGTTGACCGTTGAAGCTTATATTTTTATAAAGTTGTATGGTGAATTAGTTGAAACTGGAGTTTATATTTTTATAAAGTTGTATGTCGAATTAGTTGAAGTTGGAGCTTATTAATGTATAATCGTATAAATCTACATAAAATTAAATTAAGATACATTTACAGGTTTGACGTGATAATAGATTATATTTTGAAAGGTATTTAATTGATTAAAAGTTCAATCCCCTTTAAGCTCCTAGAAGCAGTGTGCCAAACACAACCGAAATGTATTGAGTTGCACCGCTAGAATAGAAATAGATGGATGGTAAGTAATTTATAAATGACGTACGGTAAAGTAGAATAAAAGATGATGAGTTAAGAAGATAGATAAGCTAGCATCCTTCCTTCTTTTAATAGAATATAGAATTAATTGTGAGTGAAAAATAAAGAAAGTCAATGGTTCTAAAAATAGGTTGTGTTAGTGAAATGTGTTGCGTATTTGTGTCATTGAATGCTCCATGTTTAGCATTAAAAACTTGTTCATTGTATGGTTCGGTTCGAGCAGGATTAGGTTATGCGGGTTACGGGTATTATTTAGTAGCGATCGGTAATAAGCAGGGTTCTAAATAGCGGCGCCGTAGCGCGCTATAGCGGCGCTATAGCGCGAGGCGTGGCCTCCACGTTACGAAACAGGCCAAGGCGTCATCTTGAGGCGTGGCGTGCAATAAGGCGCCATATAGCGCGCTATAGCGCGCTATAGCGTGAGTTTTTTTGAAGCTTTATAAAATTTCATGGATTTGAGCTTATTTACAAGTATTTATGCTTTGGGTTGTATGAGATTCGGTCTTAGTAACCCCGTTACTCAATTTTAATCCTAGTAGCTAACTAATATTGACCACTCTATAAATATTTTTTGCCGCCTTGAGTCACGCCTTAAAAACGCTATGACGCAACGCCTCACGCTAAAGCTTGAGGCTTGGCTATGCCGCTACGCCACGCTTCACGCTATTTATAACCTTGGTAATAAGTTTTATTAAGGACAAAAGATAAGAAGTTAGCGACCTATAAAAAAGTACAGAAAAATACACAAAGATCTACAAATTATGTGAGTCACTGAGTATTTTTCCGTACCTTTTTGTGGCATAAGTTAGAAAAAAATTACTGGGCTTAAATAATGGTTAGAGGAATATATAATAATAAAGAAATGAAAAAAGAAAAGGTGAAATTGGCTTGGTTGGAACAAGTCCACTCCACCACCGTCAGTAGTAGTAGCTGGCCCACAATATTTACAGCTCACAACTCTTTCAAAGTTGAAAGAGAGAGAGACGTGTGTGTACTGCAGTATTATTTACGCGTTGTTCCTTGGGAGTTGATATATCACAAAAATGAATATGTAGTGTTGTATCATATGCATGCTATCACACACATGTGATTTTGTGGTGTGCACGTCACTTTGTGTAAATAAACTAGTAACTTGCTCTTTCTTTTTTATTATCCATCTACAGCTCACCATCTCTGTCTCTCTCTCAACCAAACCCAATCTTTTCTTTTATACTGTATTTTATTTCATTCATTCATTAACATTTCATTTTCAACCCCTTCCTTCCTTCAATTCATCTCTCTCTTGTATTAAATAAATGAGACTGAATTAAGAAGAGAAAGAAGCAGAATAATGGAAACCAAAGGAAGGCTTATCGCTGGTTCACATAATCGGAATGAGTTCGTTCTCATCAATGCTGCTGATGACAACCATCTTGTTGGTAGAGTAAGTATTGGGAAAATGTTTATCAACCTAAAAAAACCTTAAAAATGTCTCACTTCACTTGTAGTAGTAATCTTCACTAATACATATATATGTATATGTATAAATAAATAACAGGTGATGTCTGTGAAAGAATTAAGCGGCCAAATCTGCCAAATCTGCGGCGACGAAATCGAAATCATGGAAGAATCTCAGCCTTTTGTGGCTTGCAACGAGTGTGCTTTCCCCATCTGCAGGCCTTGTTACGAATACGAAAGGCGCGAAGGCAACCAGTCCTGCCCTCAATGCAAAACCCGCTTTAAACGTATCAAAGGCAGTCCTAGGGTCGATGGCGATGAAGAGGAGGACGAGTTTGATGATCTGGATAATGAGTTTGAGCTTCAGAAGAGGGAAATGCTGTCTTCGCACCTTAATGTCGGTCGAGGCTCGTCGAATACCCCGTCTGAAGTCGATCTCAACCCGGACATCCCTCTGCTCACTTACGGCCAAGAGGTATATATACTCTTCATTTTAAACTCATTTACCAAGATAACTGATGTGCATACCGTATTACTCATCTTTCTCATTATAAGTTTTCTTCTCGATAGATCCATACTGTAATACTTTTAGTATCATTATGTTTTGTTTCAAGGTGTTGACTTGTTTAATAACTTTATTATTATAGGATGATGATAAGCATGCTCTAATCGTCCCGCCTTTTATGAACCGTACTAAACGCGTCCATCCTATGCCATTTTCCGATACTGCTTCAACCGTTTCTTGTGAGTTTTTTTTTATATACTTAAGTTTGGATATTTTTGTTAGTAAATTATAGTTTTAGGATTTAAACTGATGCCGGTGATTGTTCAGTGCCACCTAGGCCAATGGATCCCAAGAAAGACTTGGCGGTTTATGGGTACGGGACTGTTGCGTGGAAGGATAGGATGGAAGAATGGCGCAAAAGGCAAAATGACAGACTTCAAATGGTCAAGCACCAAGGGGATGGTGGTGGCAATGATGATGTAGATGATCCCGATTTGCCAAAGTAACTTCTTTTCTTATGTTTAAAAAGCTAGATCTTTTGTGTCATGTTGATAATGCTATTGAAATTCTGTGTATTGAGTTGAAGATCTGGTTTTGATATATAGTTTCTAGATCATCCCTTGATTCTTTATTTGTGAACTAGTGATCCTGATGACGTTTCGTAGATTGATTGCTTAGAAAGTTCACAACTTCTGTATGCAAAGTTAATAATTTGTTTGTCTTAGATCATAGTCAATTGAAGACATTTTGATTAGCAAATCACTTAGTCAATTTTTTTTACGTGGAACTTATCTTTGAAACTTGTTGGATGTACTAGGATGGATGAGGGGAGGCAGCCACTGTCAAGAAAGTTACCAATTTCTTCAAGCAAGATCAATCCATACCGAATGGTGATATTGACCCGTCTCGCGATCCTTGGTCTCTTCTTTCATTATAGAATCCTCCATCCGGTCACCGATGCATATGCATTGTGGATGGTTTCAGTTATTTGTGAGATATGGTTTGCTGTATCATGGATCTTTGATCAATTCCCAAAGTGGTGTCCAATCGAACGAGAAACATATTTAGACCGTTTATCCCTGAGGTACGAAAAAGAAGGGAAGCCTTCAGAGTTGGCTCCTGTAGATGTTTTCGTGAGTACAGTGGACCCACTGAAAGAACCACCACTCATTACTGCAAATACGGTGTTATCAATTCTTGCGGTAGATTATCCAGTGGATAAAGTTGCTTGCTATGTCTCTGATGATGGTGCTGCCATGCTTACATTTGAAGCTCTGTCAGAGACATCTGAATTTGCAAGGAAGTGGGTCCCGTTTTGCAAGAAGTTTAGCATCGAACCACGTGCTCCCGAGTGGTACTTTTCTGAAAAGGTCGATTATCTTAAAGACAAGGTTCACCCTGCATTTGTCCGTGAACGACGTGCTATGAAGGTATGCTTGACTTTTAGAGTCAAAGGTTGGATCTTTTTTCGTCTATGAAGCTTTATAGTGGCTTACTTTGACTATTTGAAATGCAGAGGGAGTATGAGGAGTTTAAGATAAGGATAAATGGGCTCGTTACAATGGCTCAGAAGGTGCCCGAAGAAGGATGGACAATGCAAGATGGCACCCCATGGCCCGGAAACAACGTTAGGGATCATCCCGGAATGATCCAGGTATGTACAATGTCTCTTGTTGGTGCACCATGACGTAACACCAATTCATATGTTAACACCCTTTTGATTTTCATGACTATTATATAATAGGTTTTCTTAGGGCAAAATGGTGTTCGTGACACGGAAGGAAATGAGTTGCCACGTCTTGTTTACGTCTCTCGTGAAAAGAGGCCAGGATTTGATCATCACAAAAAAGCCGGTGCCATGAATGCTTTGGTATAATTTTATCTTCATTCTTTTAAGGTTATACATAGTTTTCTCATTTGTTTCCAGTGTTGATTATAACCTTGTATGTTTTTCTTTATCAAGATTCGAGTGTCGGCTGTAGTCTCAAATGCGCCATACCTGCTGAATGTCGATTGTGATCACTACATAAACAACAGCAAGGCCCTACGTGAATCCATGTGCTTCATGATGGACCCCACATCCGGAAAGAAAATCTGCTATGTGCAATTCCCACAACGATTTGACGGGATCGATCGTCACGATCGATATTCTAACCGAAACGTCGTGTTCTTTGATGTATGTATTACTTCTACTTAACCGTTTTCAAACATATGTGTGCAAACGTCTAATTTCTTGCTATTTTTTGTGCCCTTTTCAGATTAACATGAAAGGACTGGACGGAATTCAAGGCCCTATATATGTGGGAACTGGATGTGTCTTCAGAAGACAAGCTTTGTATGGATACGATGCGCCTACCAAGAAAAAACCTCCTGGCAAAACATGCAATTGCTTGCCAAAATGGTGTTGCGGCTGTTTCGGATCAAGGAAGAAGAAAACCAAAGGAAAAAAAACAAACGACAAAACAAAGAAAGGTAAGAAGACTAACGAGGCTTCACCTCAGATACACGCACTTGAAAATATCGAAGAAGGAATCGAAGGTAAGTAACAGTTTTTGTGTTTTTCTGTCTTTTTTGCAATTCGTTTTGAGGGTTTGTTGACATGGATATCTTTTGACAGGAATCGATAGTGAGAAGACGTCTCTAATGCCTCAGATAAAATTTGAGAGAAAGTTTGGCCAATCTCCCGTCTTTATCGCATCTACACTTCTTGAAGAAGGTGGTGTTCCTCCTGGAGCAACATCCGCATCGCTATTGAAGGAAGCCATTCATGTCATAAGTTGCGGATATGAAGATAAATCCGAATGGGGCAAAGAGGTGAAAACTAAATTATATTAATTTGAATTTAAACAGTATTTTTTTTCCTTGGTGACATTATGACTGATTGAGTTTTATGTGATTAATAACAGGTTGGATGGATTTATGGTTCGGTTACTGAGGATATTTTAACAGGGTTCAAGATGCATTGTCACGGTTGGCGATCAGTGTACTGTATTCCAAAAAGACCAGCTTTCAAGGGTTCAGCTCCAATTAATCTTTCGGATCGTCTTCACCAAGTTAGTAGGTGGGCCCTGGGGTCTGTCGAAATCTTGTTCAGCAAGCATTGCCCGATATGGTATGGGTACGGGTGTGGTTTGAAGCCGTTAGAGAGGTTTTCTTATATAAACTCAGTCGTCTATCCTTTGACTTCCATTCCTTTAGTCGCTTATTGTACTCTTCCAGCCATCTGTCTTCTCACCGGAAAATTTATCGTCCCAGAGGTAACAAAATAGAATAATTTTATAAAAAAACGTTTACACGCAATATATAGCTATGTACCTAAATGATTTTCACATGATATGCAGATAAGCAACTATGCAAGTATTCTGTTCATGCTGATGTTTTTGTCGATTGCGGTGACAAGTATACTTGAAATTCAATGGGGACGTGTTGCAATAGACGACTTATGGAGAAACGAGCAGTTCTGGGTTATCGGTGGTGTGTCTGCTCATCTTTTTGCGCTATTTCAAGGTCTTCTCAAAGTGTTGGCTGGTGTCAACACCAATTTTACTGTTACCTCAAAGGGAGGTGACGATGGTGATTTTGCCGAGCTTTATCTCTTTAAATGGACAACTCTTTTGATCCCACCGCTGACCCTCTTGATCTTCAACATCATCGGGGTGATAGTTGGCATTTCAGATGCCATCAGCAACGGTTACGAGTCATGGGGCCCGCTTTTCGGTAGGCTCTTTTTTGCGATATGGGTGATTCTTCATTTGTATCCTTTCCTCAAAGGTATGATGGGGAAACAAAGCAACGTCCCGACCATTCTCATTGTGTGGTCTATCCTTTTAGCCTCCATCTTATCGCTGTTGTGGGTGCGGGTGAACCCATTTCTGGAACGAGGTGGAATCGTGCTGGAGGTATGCCAGTTGGACTGCGACTAAGAGGATATGAAATATGAAAATATAATATAAATACTATATCATATATCTATGTGTAGCAAGTATAGAAGATGTGAAAAATGGATGTGTGTAGATAAACAAAAGTGCAGAATATTTGTTTTTGTATGTCTTTTTTTTCATAATTAATTTAAATTGATTCATTTAGATTTTTGTAAGGGATGAAATCGAGTCTGTGTAATCAATCCCCCCCATGGACAACATAAAGTTTCTTTCTATATACTCTGTAATTTACATTTATATTCGCTCTTTCAGTAAGAAATTCGATTGACAATTTTGTATAGTCTTCATGTGTGATTACATGCTTGATTACGAGATATATAATGACCGTTTTCAATGAATGAAACAAAGCGATGCTGCTTTTATCGTATTAAAACTGGTTCTAGGATGTTACAGTACAAATATGGTCGCTTTCTGTCGCGTGATGGGTGCGTGATCATGCAATAGTTGGCATTACTTCATATGATGCAAGACTTTGATGGTGCTAAGGATTGTTGAATCAAAAAAGGTCTGAAACACAAGTTTAGACAGAGAATGGTTTGTTTGAAAAGCAAGGTACTCTTACAAAAAAGTATGGGGTATGAATACAACTATAGGAGAATGTCATAATCCAGCATGCATCATAAAGTTTAAAGCCATTCATGTGAATGTGCCAGCTTGCTTCCAACCAACACCAAGGACATTTTATGGTCCTTTCCTTTTGTGGTTTTTGGAATCTTTTGCTCCAATTTTTTTTACTAAAGTGCACCTAGTCCCTCAAGTATTTCAGTCATCTCTATAACTCCAACATTTAATGGACAGTTTCGACCACTGAATGTCATACAATCACCATTCCCAAACCCTTCTAATATCATAATTTCAAAACACAAGCAACTTCAATTCAGAACAACCTACTACCAAACACCCCTACACATAACATCTCAACTAATCTCTTGGGCTATTATCACCTCTTTTCATCAATTGAATACCTCACTAGTTCTCAACATCTCTGACAGCATTAGAGTTTTTAACTTTCAAAGTCATTAGTCTACTCTTAACACTATCAGATATATTCTGTAGGTGGACATTAGAGCTTATGTCTATGTGTTGAAATACTTTATTGTTTCTTTCTTGCCACAAATGATAAACAGTGTCAGCTATGCATAAACTTCTCACTATACTCTAAATACTATTCTTGCAGGGGAGATTAGATCACTTGATCATGCAGTCTTCCAAGTTTTTCATGTTCTGTACATTTGTCATACGTTGCATTTTACCCCAAACAACTCTTGAGAACTCACATTCAAAGAATAAGTGCCTATGTGAATCTTTAATTTGCATACATAGTGGGCATTTCCGGTCTTTACCAGGATACAATTGAGCTAGCTTGTCTTGTCTCACTAGTTTCCCTTTTGTTGGGTGTGAAAACCCAATCTCACATCGGTAAAATTATAATATCAAAGTTAACATATAAGCTTGGTGGGCTACTCCTTCTATCACCACTTGTTGGACAATAACGACAATAAACCCAAAGTTCGATCGCGAAATGTTAGATCGCGAGTTGGTATCGAGCACAAGTAGCAAATACGAAAGACTACAAATAACGACAAGAATATGCCACTCAGTATACCCTCAATATTAAAAACCTAATAAAGCTTACAATTTGAGAAAGAAGAATGAATAACTAGCATCCCCCCTCATCTCTATTTATAAGGATGAGGGGGTAGAAAACTTTCCTAAATCAAATAAGAAACTCCTTCCCTTGCAAGGGAAACTAAACAATTCCTAGTTTTAGTCTATTCCTAATCTAAAATACAATGCACAATTAACCCCCTAAACTATATTTAAGTTTATTACTAATTTTCACCTTAGGAGTAACACTTAAACATAACTGATACTCAACATCTTTTTCTCGTGCAGGAACCTCGAATCGGGGACCACCTTGTCGACCAGGCATTGTACTTCAGTAATTTCCCTAGATTAGCTTTAATAGACTCCTTCACTTTCTTCTTTTTAGCAACATTACCCTCTGCACCTTCTTGACCAGGTACTCCGGTTACCGTAATGTTTGCCCCCACCTTTATACCAAGGTGTACCTTTTTCTGCTCCTTTACCAAGCAGTCCGTGTTTATCTTTTCTTCAAGTTGCTTCTCCTCCAACCATCTTTGAGCCATTGCAGCATCATCGTTACTAACCTGGAAAACCTCAGCTTTACGATCCCCTTGAACTCCCTGCACTTCCACCTCAAACCAAACACGTTTTTCAACCTGTACTCCATGGACTCCTGTTTCAACACCAGGACCAAGTTGTTTGAAACCAACTTGTTTATGACCAAGTTGTTTGAACCCAACTTGTTTAGAACCAAGTTGCTGTAATCTAACTTGTTTTAAACCTCCATGCTTTTGTACACCAAAAGTCATCACTTTTGCTTCTAAAGTATACACACAATTCCTTTTCCTGACCCCAGTCATCATAACCCGACAACCTTTGATCACCTTCATTCTACCCATCTGCGTCTTCACAATATAACCCTCTTTTCCAAAAGTACCCAATGAAATCAAACTTCTTCTTAACCTTAGAACATACTTGACATCTTCCAGTATAAAACTTGATCCATCATGCAGTTGTATCTTCACTTTCCTTGTCCCTTTGATAGTGCATGTCCAGTTATCACCTAATTGAACTGAACCACCATCAACAACCTTAAAGTCATAAAAGAAATCCCTCCAATGTGTCATATGATAAGTTGACAAATATTTTCCCGATACTCCATGCACTTCCACCTCAAACCAAACATCTGGTAAAGAAGTTGACATCAGGCTTGGTGGTGGAAGTGACAAATCCTTACGTTCGCCTGATGTGCTTCTCTACTCATAGGATGTTGGGCGTGATGTTTGTGTGGATTTGACAGGGTCCTCCCCTTTGACACAGACTGGTATGGTTGATTTTGTGCCGGGTCGTGCGGCGACTGAGGCCGCACAACGTAAACGCATTAAATACGAGGCTAAATGTGCGGATATTGGATACGGTTTTCTCCCTTTTTCATTTTCTTCTTTTGGGGAACTCAAGAAAGATGCGATGACCTTACTGAAGCGGATCCGGAAGTTTTTCATGGCTCAAGACATTGGGGCGCGCGCTGCTATTCACATTTTAATAGGATTGGTTTTTCTATTGCTAAAGGAGTGGGTGCTCAGATAGTATATCGACTTCTCTCCAATTTTTTGTAATCTCTATTATTTTAATGAAGTGATGTTTCCCAAAATAATAATAATAATAATAATAATAGTTACTTGGCTTCCCTCTAATTTGTTGTAATCCTTATTATTATAATGAAGTGATGTTTTATTATAACAACCCCAAAATCAGGTAGCAGCGGAATAGTAACATTGGGGTGTTACTTCAAGTACAACAAACAAGATATAGGAAATGACCAAGAATGGACGTTTTAAGATAATATTTCATTTATAGCAAAATATCAGAGTTAATACATTAGGTCCCATAAGTTTTTGATGTCATAAACATCCAACATACATTTAAACAAAATCTCAAAAGATGACTTAAGTTTTATGAAAGACAAAAGTTGCATATAATTTAGATAAAACACAGAATTCGTCTTCATTGATATCCGCCACGGCTCCTCTTCAGTCTTCATACCCTAGGACCTGAAATTTACATGCTAAAAGTCAACACAAAGGTTGAGTGAAATCATAGGTTTGTTGGTAAATTGGTGGACCACAAGATCGATGTAATAATAGACTCTAAAACACATTTAGTAGTCCAAAACGTTTATTATTGCACTAAGCTCATGAACCCGAAGCCTTAACTAGTTTGTGCCCCAAATGTATAGGATGCTTGCCAACAACCTAAAAGTATTCTCAATGTTAAATGCACCATGGTCAACTTGTGACCAGAAATTCCAGGTGGGGATTGTCAGTCCCGATAGATCTATCCACAACACTCGCGCTCACTACAATAGCAATTGACGGTTCATGATATAGTAGGGACTTAATTGGCAATAGTGGTAACTTAGGCAATAATATTCAGGCAGTAATCTGGATAGCATACAGTTTAAAACACTTTGAAAACACTTAGAAAAACACTTGTGTCCAATAGTAAAATAAGCAATGTAATTCACCCCTTAGAGTTTGTAAAACAATTAAGTAGTAAAAAGGGGGCTATGAACTCACCTTGAATACTGATAGTCCAATAATCACAGATAAAATGTCACGCAAAACGTTTAGATGCAACCTATTTAAATTAAGGTCGTATAAGTACCGAGTACTTTAATTAATAACATTGAATATAATCTTATAGTTGTTACATCGTACTATCGTTCGGGCTATCATAATTAAAGAGGTCATGACATGACGTACGAGGAGTTAGGACACTTTAAATCGTAAATCCAACAACTCGTCGATACGCCATCCGAAGAGGCCTCATTATGAAACTCCCTAGTATTATAGCACTTTGATAACCACTCAATATTCTATATAGCATAATCACCGACTAATCGTTTTAGTAAAATAATATTTATAAAGTGAAAACGTTTATAAATATACTTTTCGTAAAAATGACCTAATTTGGTCGTTTTAAGCCCGTTGCTCGCGTTTCTTACGTCCACGTCTTCGTAGTAAGACGAGTGATCAAAATATTACATTTTCAAGTTTTTGATATTCTGCGATGAATAGTGTTTTTACTATTCACAACAGCTATATACTCGTTTTTAGTTTTAATTAGCGTAAACTTGTAATCGTAATAACTTATTCGTTTTAATCCCGATTTTAGTGATTCCTTCGAGTACGTCTTTGTTATTAAAAGATGTATTATATTTTATAAAGTTAATCCCACTGATGAATAGTGCTTTTTACTGTTCATAGTTTATAAAATTACTTTTATAAACTTTAATTATCGTAAACGTCATAGTTTATTCGTTATAGTTCCGTTTTTAGCGATTCTTTCGAGTACGATCTCGTAAATAAAAGTTATATCATATTTTAGATGTTTTAAAAATATTAGTTTCTGTAATGAATAGTAAATTTTATAAAAATAGTTTTATAAAAGTATTTATAGTCGTAAACTCGTAATTAACGTATCTTTTTCGTTATAAATCGGTTTTTCGAGTTTCTTATCATTTTGGAATCGTCACGAGACGTATTATTTTTATATAATGTCAAAACCTACTGTCTAAGTGTCGAAATTTTACACCCCTTTATTATCCAAGTGTATACTTTTTATAAAAAGCTTATTTTATGTATTTTTCAACTAGTAGTTTATTATAGAAACCCTAATAACTATATGTAACATATGTGATACTTATATTAATGTCCAAGATCATCCATAGTCCTTATAAATTCATTGTAACAAGTTTAACAATTTACTTTCCATTATTTTCACATGTGAAGATTAAGTAATCTTATAAAACCCTAATTATTACATAAACATGTTTATAATAAAAAGTATAAAGGAATTAGGAAGACCTTAGGGATGATGTATGAGATGAGAAATAAGTGCTAAACCCGTGTTTAGATTCAAAACCAAAGCTTACAAGCTTATAAACCCTAGATTAGGTTTGAAACCCTAATCTTCCCTTTTCTTCTTAAATCCTTGCAAATGAAGAACCAATGCTTGTAAACACCTTAGTGTGTCTTAGGATTGATGTGTATAGGCTTGTATGGATTGTATAAAAATTTTGTATGATTTGTTTGGTTAGCTTATTTGAGCCGTGGGGTTTGGAGCTTAGAAAAGAGAAAGAAAATGAATTTTGGTAAGTATAAAGTGTAAGTAAATCTCACATGTGAAGCAAGTATTTATAGGAAGGGAATGAGATGCTAGTTGCTAACTTTGACCAAGAAAATTCAAAGGGGAGGGGGGGCCTTGTGCCGTGGGTTTTCAAGGGGACAAGGGGAGGGAAACAAGGGTTTAATGGTTATGTTTGTTGGTCTCCTATCATGGGAATCATCCCATGATTTCAAGGGTTGGTGTTTCCTAGTTTAATTTCTTTTATATAATGTTTACTTGTGTTTTTATAAAGAAAAGTGTAAGTAAACTTTTGATTAAATGTAAAGTGTAGTTTTTATATAAAAGTTTACTTTGTAAAGTCTTGGTATTTTGTAAAGTATTTGTTATCTTGTACAATCATATGAGACGTGTATAATTATATACATATGCATAAAGTTTTATAAACTTCGATCATTGTATATAAACGTAGGTATTTGTTGAAGCGTACGTTAATTTTTAGGGTTCCGGGAAAACCTAATTGTCATTTATCGCGAAACGTAAACACTTTCACGTATCCGATAAAGTAACTTGTGAAACGTTAATAATTATTCTCAAAATAATTGCTTAACCCTTGTTTGACGTAAACAATAAATTGCTTGATGCCCGTTTACGTTAACTGATCATTTTTAGCTTACGCGATTTAACGTAACGATTTCCATTAAAAACAAACGCGTACAATACTAAAAATAAATAGTGACTTTATTAACGTCGTACATTGTCCTAAAACACGAGGTGTTATAGTCTCCCCCGGTTAGCTGAGCCTTGTCCTCAAGGCTTAAGATGCAGTACTTGTCGACGGCCCGGTCTTTGAGAACAGATGTGGGTATTTCTTCTGGAATTGATATTCGCGTTCCCATGTAAACTCTGGACCTCTCTTGGAGTTCCATCGAACCTTGACTAATGGGATACGGCTTCGCTTCAACTGTTTAACTTCACGATCTGTGATCTCTATAGGTTCCTCGACAAACTGAAGCTTGTCATCAAAATGAAGTCCATCCAACGGAACGGCTAAGGGTTCGTCGGCATGACACTTCTTTAAGTTGGACACGTGAAATGTATTATGAACTCTGCTCAGCTCCTCAGGAAGCTCGAGCTTGTATGCAACGTCTCCAACCCTTTTTATTACCTTGAAGGGTCCAACAAACCTGGGATTTAATTTCCCTCGTTTGCCAAAACGTACTACCCCTTTCCAAGGCGAAACCTTGAGCATCACTTTATCTCCAACCTCAAACTCCATCGGCTTACGCTTCAAATCAGCGTAGCTCTTTTGCCTATCACGAGCGGCTTGCATCCTTTGCTTAACTTGAATGATTTTCTCAGTCGTCTCTTGTACTATCTCGACAGATCTGTTAAACTTTTCCCCAACCTCAGCCCAAACAAAACAGGGAACGACATTGCTACCGTAAAGTGCCTCAAAGGGTCCAGCTTAATGCTAGCATGATAATGTTATTGTATGAAAACTTGCCAGTGGCAAATGTTTAACCCCATCATTTCTAAAGTCGATCACCACTAGCTCTAAGCATATCTTCGTGAGTTTATGGTTCTCTCGCGTTGTCGTCAGTTTGGTGATGATATGCCGTACCATATCTAAACTTGTACCAAAGCTTTCTGAAAGTGACCTCCAGGAACATTTGATGCGAACCTAGGGTCACGATCACAAATAATCGCGACGGTGTCCATGCTTTGTTACTACTTCCTTTAGGTACATTCTCACTAGTTTCTCCAGAGGGTTAGTTTCTTTCATAGGTATAAAGATTGCGGACTTTGTAAGACGGTCAACGATTACCCAAATGGTGTCATACCCTTGTGATGACTTAGGACGCTTTATGGCCCAAAATCCCTCATGATATTGTCACACTTTCATTAGGTATCCGGGTTGTACAACAAACCCGATTGTCTCTGATGTTCAGCCTTGACCTTGCTAGGTCAAGCACTTGCTAACATAAGTGGCGATATCAGCTTTTATATTGGGCCACCAATATAGCTTCTTTACGTCTTGATACATTTTCTCGAAACCTGGATGGATAGAATACTTCGATTTGTGGGACTCGTGCATGATCACAGTCCGCAAATCGTCATAACAAGGTAACCAACTCCTTCCATTGAGGCATAGGGTTCCATCCGTTCGAGGTTCCAACTTTTCCGTTCTAAGTGCCTCTGGAAATTTAGCATTTTCCAAATCAGCATACTCCAACATCATCACTCTTTGATGTATCTTGGTTTCCTTGCTTTAGTGGAGCATTCAGATTTGCTTAGAAGATCAAGATATAGTCAGGGACTAAAGATCGAACTCTTAGGTGGTCTCCGTTCTTTCGGTCAAAGCATCAAGCAACGATATTTGCCTTCCATGGGTGATAATGAATATCGCAATTCGTAATCACTAGTCTCAAACCATCGGGTTGTTCCTGTTCAAATTCCTTGATTAAGAATATGCTATTAAATTTTGATCAGTGCACACCGTTACACTTGGTACCATACAGATAGTGCCTCCAAATCTTCAGAGCGAACACTACTGCTCCAAGGTCCAGATCATGAGTAGTATAGTTCTTCTCATGGATCTTTAACTGGCGTGATGCATAAGAAATAACCTTTTCCCTTTGCATCAACACAGCGCCCAAACCCTTGATCGAAGCATCGCAGTATACGATAAAATCTTCACTTCCTTCGGGTAAAGCCAGAATTGGTGCACTACACAACTTCTGCTTCAATAACTGGACCGCTCGCTTCTAGTTTGCACCCCACTAAACTTGACCCTTCTTTTGAGTGAGCTTGGTCATTGGTTATGGCGATCTATTTTGAAAACCTTCCAATGAATCGGCGTTAATACCCAGCAAGACCTAAAAAAACTAACGATCTTCGTTGGTGTTTAGGAGATGCCCTAATCTTTAACGGATTCGATCTTGGCTGGTCCACATGAATGCCTTTATATCAATACGTGGAAGAGGGAACTGTCCTTGGAATCCCAAATTCACACTTGGAAAATTTTTGCATAAAACTCTCGTCTTTAACACTCCAATATTATCTTCAGCTGGCTCTTCGTGCTCTAGCTTGTTTCTTGGGAATAGATCAAAATATCATCAAATAAAGCCAAATTACAAATTTCTCCTGATAAGTTTGCACAACTCGGTTCATGTGGTCCATAACAACAGCACGGTGTGTTGGTCAAACCAAACGGCTAACTGGGAATTCTTAATGTCCATATGAGTTCTGAAGGCAGTCTTCGCGATGTCTTCTTCTGAACCCCCTAATTGGTGATAACCTGACTCTTAGGTCGACTTCGAGTAGACTGACCTTTGAAGTTGATCGGAATAGTCATCAATTCTTGGTAGTGGATAAACGGTTCTTCACTGTAAGTTTGTTTAGTTTCTCGATAGTCTATGCACATCGTCCGATCCATCTTTCTTTTTGACTAATAGCACTGGAGCTCCCCATGGGACGAATAGGTTATATAGCCTATGTCAGGAAAGTCATGTAGTTGATCCCCAATTCTTTATTTCTGTATGGGGCCAATCGCTAAGGTGCGTGCTACAGGTGCAGCACCAGGTACTAGATCGATGTGAAATTCCACTTGTCTGGTATGTGGAAGACCTGGCAAGTCCTCGGGAAATACTTCAGGAAAATTTTTGATGATCGGTACATCTTGCAGTTGCTTCTTCTTTGACTTGTCTCCAGTCTCCTTGATGGTAATATGTGCCAAAAAGACGTGACATCCTTTTAGCAGATACTTCTGGGTCTTGGTGCACGCGATGATGTTTACATCGGAGTCCTGCATTTATTTCTACTACGTCTCTCATGAAAATTAAGATTTTCGCTCCCAAAGGGATCGAACGATCTTCTTAGCCACAGTCAAATAATGGTTGGTATTTCCGTCAACAGTCCTGCCAATTTATGACGTCATAAGTACCCATTTCTACGGCATTAGGTCGAGTGAAGGGATGGTTCAGAAAATTTAAACGTGCAACCAGTAAATACGTATTTACCCAAATTATTTACCATCAGCTAATCAACGTTATAACCATGATCTTACGGTAGTGGGGGTTTATTAATCAAAGTACTAATTGAGTAGACACGACACTGCTATCGCCCAGTATCAAATACAATGGAGCACCAACGGTTGTTTAGAGGAAGTACCCGTCAAAGCGGTTGTTGTCTGGGTTGTGCCCTGCAACTCCACTGCATAAGCCCTGGCTCCGCGTACCATTTCCTTGGGTCATTGTTCTTCCACTGGGGCAGTCCTTCTTGAAGTGGCCTGGAGCCCCACACTCAAAGCAAACGATGGCATTGGTATTTGCCCCTTGGGCTCTCGGGTTGTTGTTGTTGCGGTTATTGTTGTTATTTTTATTGCGGTTGTTGTTGTTATTTGCAGTTGTAGGCCGGCTCCTACAGTCCTTGGCAGGTGGCAAGCATCTTGCGTTATTGCATGTTGGTATACAAGGACGTTAATGGTTGAAGTTAAATACTTGGGATTAGAGGTTTGTCCTTTCATACGGTTTTTGTCACGTTACCTGCAACATAAGCCGCCTGTGTTTGCTTTTGTTCTGTTATTGGCTTTGTTATTTCGGGAAGGGTCTTCAAACTTCCTCTTGTTTTCTGCCTGTCTCTCAGCAAAAGTCGGTAAATTCTCTATCCATTAATTTGGTCGCCATCTCAATAGCTCTTGCATGGTTTTTGGCTCGATGCCACAACACTTGAGTAAATCAGGTCGGGCATCCCACCGACATACCTTTCAATTTTGTCAGGGCTCCCAGGAAACATTGTCACACAGCGTTGATAGTTCTGGAAACGTTGGTTGTAGCTACCACATCGGTGCCTTTTACTTCTAGGTTCCACAAATTCTACCTCAATTTCATGATTTCATTCCTCGGATATATTAGTTGTCATTCTTTTTTTAAGTTGTCCACGTTATTGACATAGCTTTATCATTAGTCACTGGTCCTAACATGTGAGTTCCACCATGTTAGAGCAATTCCAAGAAGAGTACAAGTGGCAAACTTCACTTGATTCTCCACGGTGCAGTTACTTATGCGAAACACGGTTTCCATCTTCAAACCATTGGGTCAAGTCGACCACTCCTTCTGTGCCCCTGAAGAATAAGGGTTGACATTCATGAAAGTCGTGATAACGTGACTCCCGATAAGCGTGTTCATTCCTTCTCACACCTGTTTCCGAGGTATGGATTTTCATCGCCATTTCGGGTCGTAGCACGTGCTGCCAAAACAGCAGTGACACCCTGGTCGATCATGGCCTGAAGTTGGGCACTGGTGACCGAAGTGGTGGTAGTAGGGTCTGCGACTGGTGTTGGTGTTGCATTTGGGTTTAACCTCGTGGGCCTTCCTCTTGGTGCCATTTTCTTAAATCACAAGAAAACATAATACCCGTTAGATTTCAAAAATCTTAACCATAAGACGATGTTAGACATATAAATAAAACGAGATCACAGCGCATTGGTGTAATACACAAAACAGTATTGAAATTAACCAATCGACATTTATTCACAATAAATTCAATTTTTATATAAAACATAATCCATCCTTTCCATATATAACCTGGGAAAATAAAATAAAAATACATGATTGGTTAAAATCAAAACGATCAAACCACTATGGTTACAAGGGATAAAAAACTAAAGCCATACTAGCCGAGAAATACTCATTATACTTGTTGGCTATACAAAGTAGACGATACATGACAAAAAAGATCTAAACTGAGTAGCTAGACAAAACATGAAAGATCTATTACAGTCTGCTTAGCTGGGGATAACCCATACATACTTATCCGACTGTACAGTAGCTACAATCATAACCAGTTAAGAACTGCTACTGGCTCTCTGGTAGCTCTGGCATTGCAGCGATCCTTAGACAGGTCCTGCTATCTTGTAGCTCGTCATCTTAAAGTCTTGAGGCTTTCCTTTCACTATTCTTTAGTGCTCTCCACTAACTGTCTCTGTCTCTGATGGTCTGCCTTCAGCAGATCTAAAATCAGGTCTGTTCTACTACGGTCTGTGCCTGCAACTCAGTGATCTCGGAGCTGTGCCATGACGTAGTCCAAGTGATATGCCTCGGGAACGTGTCATGATCGCCAAGCAATCCCTCGACTGTGCCCAAGCGAGCCCGGAGATAATCGGCCTCTCCTCCCTCCGAAGGGCAGTGCGTCTATGGAATGTGCCCATCCCCGTACAACATGTTGACTAGGCTCTAAGTTGAGCTCGGTCATACCGTGCATATCCAGTGTGCAATAATGATCTCATCCTCTTGGTCAACAGTAGTAGCAACTCAAATAACTCTACTGATTGACCCCTCCTAGGTGTCGGTGCAATCGCCTGGATTGGCTCCTACAAGGTCTTCCCATGTATCGTAAATACATAGCCTAACTCTCTAGACGTCTGGTCCTGGAGCGGCATCTAACATATCAGCAAATCTATAAAGGTCTGCCCTAGCTGTGGTGGTCCCAACTGCTAGCGTACCACTGCCCGAACTTCCCCGACCTCGTATCCAGGGGACCGGTGTAGGAACGACACGGCTATTACGAAGTGGTTAAAAAACAAATTCTCAGGCATTTAAGTCTCATAGAATAGGAGATGGTAGTGATCTCTCTCGTCTAACCCAGCAGTCGGGATCAGAGATCCTCAAACATATGTAGGGCTATGGGTGGTGGTGATGGTATAGGTAAAGTCAGAAAGGGTATCTTGAGGAAGTGGTGATGAGAATAGAGAGAGAGGAGATATGGTGGTTCGGAGTAGGTCAATGGCTAAACCATTTTCACAGCAACTATCGGAGGGAACGGTGCCGGCGGCTTGGGAGGTCGGATGGACAAAACCTAGCTCGTGCGCGCGTAGCAAGGTATGGGTTCTGGTTCAGTGAATAAGCAACAGCTGCCGGGTCGGAAGGAGCTAAGTGCTCTCCTCCTGCTCTCATCATCTCATCATCGTCATCGTCAGATGGCTCGATCCTCCCTGTCGTCCTCCTTCTGTCAGCCGGATGTCAGCTGGAATCCTCCTCAGGATCCTCCTCGTCATCCTCCTCCGGAATCTCCTCAGGATCGGACTCAGGATGTATCCGTAAACTCAGTCGTAGGTGAGGCAGCAACAGGCCAATGGCTGCTCTCAGCCGGTAAGAATCGTCCTCTGGTAAGTAACTCCGGGTAAACAAGTCCGAAAAAATGGTACATAGATAGTTGAGGTGGTGCCTGCTTGGCTCCTTCAGGGTTAGGCACGTAATCTGGAGACGGGGGGTAACCTGAACAAATAGGTTCCTTCGGCTTCCTGGTGATTACCGTCAGATAGCGTTCCATCATATGGGTGGATATTCTCAGTATACGTAACTGTGAATCTTCTCGGATCCGACATGGCTCGAAACTTGAAAAATCAAAAGAGACTTTATAAGTATATTAATATCAGACTATTCTCTTATATTACGTAATATATTATAAACCCGTATATCAATTATGCATAATATCGCCTAACGACTACATGCCAACAATTTGTATATGAATACCCGTAACAACTTTTGTATGTATGCAATGTTTGAAAAACGGTTATAGTCCAGCAAAAAAACCTTTGTTGACCTGGTTTCTCTATAACCTTGGCTTCTTGATACCAATCTGAACACCCCCAAAATGGGTCGCAGCGGACATAAACTGGAACCCGGGGCGTGTTTCTTCAAGATCAACAGCACAAGATATTATAAAAACGACCAAAGTCGTTTAATCGATAATTGGATATCATTATAAGACATAATTAAAAAGCATAAAGCTTTCTGTTCCTTGTTTAATAGTACAAAAGACAACAAACATTTCCAAAATATGATGCACATAAATCTTTTAAGTGAGCATCACAAAATGTAATTCCAATGCATCTTGGCACCTCTTCGCCTATTGACCTCCTGAAAAACATTGCTTAAAACGTCAACAAAATGTTGTGAATCTCATAGGTTTAATGTATTTAAATTATGCATGACCGCAAGACTTTCTCCCCGTGATGTTACAACATATGCCAACAATCACAAATCAGATTTACTGTGCACTAGCTCATGGACATGTAAGCTCAACCTATATTTGCTATTTAGCAGTTATTTTGCCCGTAACAGAAGTTGTAACCCGAACATCCAAGTTCGACAGGTCAACGTTCGTTCCGGTGATAAAGCTAATACCAAATGGGCGGTTAATCCCAATAGATCTATTTATAAACATTCGCGCTCACATAATGCAATTACAACTAATCTCTGCAATTGACAGTTCATGATAATGGCTCAGAGGGTTATCGCTCTTAGGTAAACCCATATCAAATAGATTTTAAACACTGCGCGTCCACTTTATAAAACAAAGCATGTTTTCACCCAGATAATAGTAGTAAATAGTAAAACTGTAGGAAAGTGGGGCTATGAACTCACCTAGAGTACAGGATAGTCCAAATAATCACAGATAAAACGTTAGCAAGACGCTAGATGCAACCTATTTTAAATTACAGGGTAGTATAAGTACCGAGTACTTTAATTTACAACGTTGAATATAAATCGTATAGTTGTTAACATCGTACTATGTTTGGGCTATCATAATTAAGAGGTCATGCCATGACGTCGAGGAGGTTAGGACACTTTAAAAAAACATCGTAAATCCAACAAACTCGTTGATACGCATCGACGAGGCTCATATGAACTCTTAGTAGATTATAGCCCAACTTGTAACCACCCTAATATTTATATAGCATAACACCGACTACATCGTTTTAGTAAATATATATTTCTAAAGTGGAAACGTTTTTACTTTACTGTTTTGTAAATATGACCTAATTTGGTCGTTTTTTAAGCCCGTTGCTCGCGTTTCTTAGTCCACGTCTTCGTAGTAAGACGAGTGATCAAAATATTACATTTTCAAGTTTTTGTATTCTATAGATGAATTTGTTTTACTCTTCACAACAGCTATTATACTAGTTTTTAGTTTTATATTAGCGGTAAACTTTAATCGTAATAACTTATTCGTTTAATCCTTGATTTAGTGAATCCTTCGAGACGTCTTTTGTTATTAAAAGAAGATTTATTGAATTTTATAAAAGTTGGTCCGCTGATGCATAGTTACTTTTTCTGCTTCATAGTTTATAAATTAATTTTATAAACTTTAATTATACGGAAAATGGTCGTAGTTTATTCGATATAGTTCCGTTTATAGCGATTCTTTCGAGTACGATATCGTATTGTAAAGTATATCAAATTTTAGATGTTTTAAAAAATATGAGTTTTCTGTAATGAATTAGTAAGCTTTTATAAAAATAGTTTTATAAAAGTATTTATAGTCGTAAACTCGTAATTAACGTATCTTTTTCGTTATAAATCGGTTTTTCGAGTTTCTTATCATTTTGGAATCGTCACGAGACGTATTATTATTATATTATGTCAAAACCTACTGTCTAAGTGTCGAAATTTATACACCCCTTTATTATCCAAGTGTATACTTTTTATAAAAAGCTTATTTTATGTATTTTTCAACTAGTAGTTTATTATAGAAACCCTAATAACTATATGTAACATATGTAATACTTATATTAATGTCCAAGATCATCCATAGTCCTTATAAATTCATTGTAACAAGTTTAACAATTTACTTTCCATTATTTTCACATGTGAAGATTAAGTAACCTTATAAAACTAATTATTACATAAACATGTTTATACTTAAACCAATATGATAAACTCCTTTTACATTCCATTTTTCATGATATATGAAACCATATGGACCTAAGAATTAAAGCATAAATTTCATAAACATAAGTAATTACTGCAGTTTACCATATTAAAAAGTCCTTAGTGGTGATTTAGCCATAATTAACATATTACACATAAAATAATGATAATAAAACAGGTATCAGGAATTAGGAAGACTTTCGGGATGATTGTATGAGATGAGAACAAATTCTAAACCGTGTTAGATTCAAACACCCAAAGCTTACAAGCTTATAAACCCTAGATTAGGTTTGAAACCCTAATCTTTCCTTTTCTTCCTTAATCCTTGCAAATGAAGAACCAATGCTTTTAAACACCTTAGTGTGCCTTAGGATTGATGTGTAAAGGGTTGTATGGATTGTATAAAAATTTTGTATGGATTGCTTAAGAGTGTTATATATGCCGTGGGTTTTGGCTAAGGAAAAGAGAGAAAGAAAATGAATTTGGTAAGTATAAAGTTGTAAGTTGCTTCACTTATGCATGCATGTATTTATAGGAGAGTTATAAGATATTTGTAGTTGCAAAGTTTGACTAGAAAAATCAAAGGAGGGGGTGTGCCGTGGGATTCAAGGGGACAAGAAAGGAGGGAACCAAGGGCTTAAAGTCTTGGTCTCTTGGTTCCTTCTAATGGGAATCATCCCATGATTTCAAGGGTGGTGTTCCTAGCTTATTTTTCTTTTCTTTTATATGTTTACTTGCATTTTTATAAAAGAAAGTATAAGTAAAACTTTTAATTAAAAGTAAAGTGTAGTTTTTGTATAAAAGTTTACTTTGTAAAGTCTTGGTATTTTGTAAAGTATTTGTTATCTTGTATAATTTATATGAGATATGTATAAATTATATACATAGTCTACAAGTTTTTATAAACTTTGATCGTTGTATAAAAACCTAGGTATTTGTTGAAGCGTACGTAAATTTTTAGGGTTCCGGAAAACCTAATTGTCATTATCGTGAACGTAACACCTTCACGTATCGATAAAGATAAAACTTGTGAATCGTTAATAATTCATCTTTTAAAATATATTTCTTTAACCTTGTTTGACGTAAACAATAATTCACTTAATGCCCGTTTACGTTAACTGATCATTTTTAGCTTACGCGATTTACAACTCAACCGATTTCATTAACAAAACAAACGCGTAAATACTAAAATTAAATAGTGAACTTTATAATGTCGTACATTGTCCTAAAACACGGGGTGTTATAGTCTCCTCCGGTTAGCTGAGCCTTGTCCTCAAGGCTTTAAGACGCAGCACTTAACGACGGTCTGGTCTTTGAGAACAGATGTGGGTATTTCTTCCGGAATTGATCTTCGCGTTCCCATGTAAACTCTGGACCTCTCTTGGAGTTCCATCGAACCTTGACTAATGGGATACGGCTTCGCTTCAACCGTTTAACTTCACGATCTGTGATCTCTATAGGTTCCTCGACAAACTGAAGCTTG
>BQNB010043139.1:28416-45680 GCA_026074375.1 Tanacetum coccineum | reverse complement strand
CTTGGAAAAGTCATAAGGACGTGCAGGTCATGCCAAATTTTTGAAAGGATTATATACTTAGAGTTTTGCTAAAAAGAGATAAAATTTTCCATGTTTTAACAATAAATAGTTATTTAACTTGAAAATTAAATACAATACGAAAGTTGAAATTTCTCAAATTTTTTCTTAAATATTTACTATTTATAACCGTTGTGTCGATTTTAATTGAGGAAATGGAAAGGAGAATCTTAAAGAAGATTAAGTGTTGAGGTAAAAGCTTTTGAACATATTTAATGACGAAACATTATACCCCGTTAGCCCGATAATTATAATAAAATATTATTATTTTATTTAAATTATCAAGTATTCATGTACATATATATATTTAAATATAAATGTCGTATCGACGACGGAAATGTGGATTATTTATCTTTGGCTTTTGAGCTCTTGCTCATTCCTTTTCGTCAGTTTTTCGCGGAGTATTTTGGTTGAATGTATCGTTTAGAAATTTGGGGTGTTGAGGTTTGTTGTATTGGTGTCACACTTTGCCCAAGTGTTTTTGATTCGTTTTCATGTAATTACCACACAACCATAATACGAGGTAAAGTTTTGATAACGAGATAAATTCTTGGTAACAAGACGGCGGTTTTTGTAATGAGTTAACGGTATGAGATAATGAGATTGGAATGATATGAATTTGGAATAGAATTTTAGGATGAAAATGAGGATTTGCGTGAGTTAAGGCGAACACTTGTACAATAAGATAATATTGGACGAGTATTGATATAGTGAGTATATATATTAGGTCGTTGTCGGGTACATTGTGCACTTGCGTAGAGATTTATTGTGTCATGCTTTATTTGTGATTGTGCGGTTGCTTTGATTGCTAATTAAGGTGAGTTCTCGTAGCCCAACTTTTTACTAGTTTTTCTGTTGGGGGAAAATGATACTCAAATGTGTTTTCAAATGTTTTGAATTGATCTGTGCGAAATGTGGTTTTGTTTTTGGGACAAGTTATGTGCTTATGACTGCTATGTGAATATTATGTGATGCATGATTGTTTGGATTGGATGGGTACGCCTACCCAGTATTTGTGTGATTATTGGAGCGAATGGGTACGCCTACCCAGGTCTGTGTGTGGTCCTGCCCTAATTTTAGTGCTCTAGCTGGTAGGCCCTTTAGGTGCGTAAGTGACATATGGTTATTGATTAGCGATGATGCTAAGGTTTTTTGCATATATTCATTGTCATATAGCACTATTATCCACTATTGATATATTGGCACAACTTTTGGGTTTAAGGTCAAACCTACAAGCTCACCAACATTATTATTGACGTTTTCGAGTATCATTTTCAAGTGTGTCAAATCAAAGGTATGTGATTGGTATTGGAAGAGAAAAGATGTAACCCAAGGGGACTGGGTAGAGATGGACCTGGTTTTGACTTATGTTAAGATGTTAACTTGTAAAGTTTTGTAAGACATCACTTTTATGAATGTAAATTATAAAGTGTATGATCTTGTATCTTGTGCAATGAATGGTATCGTCGCATCCCGTGTTTCCGCCATTGACGGGGTGTGACAGATTGGTATCAGAGCCAAGGTTATAGAGAATGCCGGTTTTTATAAAATAAAAACCGCAACTATAACCAGAAAGTGAAGTCTATTTTAGTAAAACCTCAAACATGGCGAAAGTTAAATAACCCGAGCAGTTCATCGTATTATTCCTAAACTACGCATAGCTTGATCAACTATGCTTAATTCAGGAAGGACTATGAAATGATGGGGTTAGTTTTCTAAAGTTTTGTTAGGGGAGGGAAGGGATGTGTGAGTAATGTGACCACCTGAAAATGATAGAATGTAAAGTGATAAGAACACTTGCGAGTGTTGAGATTGAAATTGTGTTGGTTTTAGGATTGCCATGCTGCCTTAGTAGTAGTAGTGTGCGATGCCTAGAGAGTGTAAGTAAAAATCGTCGTTTGTCGCCGGGTCAGCAATGATTGATTGATTGATGTTGGCCATGCTTGCCTTAGTATAGTGCGTGTTGCCTTGAGAAATTTTGTGGATAGTCGCAGGTAGCGACGTGATTTGAGAATATGATTTTGTAGATTATGTGTTTTATGTGTTGACCAGTTATGCCTGTTCGGTATCGAACCTGGTCGGTGATTATTCGTTGTTCGTATTCTTCTGATAATTTAATCATTTTTATACGGATATATATATATAATATTATATATATTTTATACTTATCATATATATATATATATATATTGTGTGTGTGTGTGTGTGTGTGTGTGTGTGTGTGTTACGGTTACAGACGTTCTTATTTCAACGCGTTATGGATGATTTTATATGTAAGCATTTATGATGCTGATAATTTTGGATCAATAATATTTATTAACTTATACCTTTTTATCATGTTATCACAGGATGTCTACCCTAGTGTTTGTTGACCCGGAGAGTTTCTCCCAGGCTGACGGAGCTCAGAGCTCCCGAGTGCCCGTACCATTTCTTGAGGATCCCTATGAGGCCATTAGGCAGGCTTATTTTGATGGGACAGACACTAAGTCCGAGCCTTTAGAGGACTCTATTAATACTGAGACACTTGAGTCACCCCTCACTATAACACCACCTACATCACTATCTGAGAGTACACCACCCGTTTTGGTTCCTATTTTCCGCAGGACCGCCTAGTATGGCTGTGCGCGATCCACCTGCGATGTCATTGGGCCTCTCTGCCAGTATGGCAGAGGTGGCAGCTATGTCTGAGTCCACGTTCCGTTAGAGGTTTAGGTCCTTTTACGAGAGTTCGCCTTCTGTGTCACCGCCAGACCTTCCTTTACGGAAGCGTTATCGAGGTACGTCTGAGTTAGTAGAGGATAGTGAGGAGGAGGATGATGAGGAGGATGAGGAAATAGAGGAGAGTATGGATTCTGACAGTGTGAGTGAGGACGCAGAGGACGAGGGTCCTACTGCAGAGGATGAGGATCCTGCTGCGGAGGACAAGGGTCTTACTGCGGGGGTCGAGGGCCCCGATATGCATGATGAGGGATATGGTTTAGATGATGAGATTTATGATATGGATGATGAGAGTCATTGTGTAGACGACGAGGGTCATAGTGTAGAAAGTGATGGACTTAGTTTAGAAGAGGAGGAGGAGGCTGTACTTGGGGGTCAGCAGCAGGCAGCTCCAGTTGTAGAGACAGCTGTAAGTGCGCCTTTAGGACTTAGGTATGGAGCGTTGAGACACCGAGTTAGCATTATAGGAGGATGATGTATATAGTACGTTTGAGGTCGGACAGGGTTCTGGATCTGCACCCGAGTCTGAGAGACCTGAGAGGGTGTCGGCATATTTTAGGTCAGCCCCCAACTTACCATATGGACAGACCCGGAGTACGATATGGTTTATATTGATGTTCCTACTTACCCGCCACCAGCACCACCTGTACAGACACCACCTTACCGATTTGGTGGATAATCTGGTTCACTTCATATTTCCCCTCCCATTATGATGTTCCATCACCAATTTCTTCACCTATTTTACCTTTGTCTGTACCATCTCCGGTTGCATTACACCACTGCGGGTTGAGACTTAGGATTCTGACTGGAGCGGGAGCTCATGGTCGAAAGATGCAAAGGAGGTTTGATAAGTGAATCATGCAGTACGGTTGGAGGAATTATCGCCTGCTCTATTTGAGAGGTACGATAGGGATATAAGAGAGTTATTTACTAGGTCGGGGGCGGTTAGGGATGAGATTTTCTCCCAGAGGTACTAGTTTGGGAGTCTAGAGTACGAGCAGGAGAGAGTCGTAGTGACATTTAGAGAAATATGGAGACCAGTGTTAGCCCTAAAGTCATGGGCAGGTCAGGCGGATGCCCAGAGAGCAGCTCTGTGGCATGCCATCAGTGATGTGCAGGGAGAGAACCAGGATTTACAGTTACAACTTGCTGAGGAGAGACGTGCGCGATTAGAGTTAGCTGAGGTTGTCAATGGTATGAGGAGAGGGCAGGAGCCTAGAGGAGATGCGTAGGGTATATGAGGTTTGGATTCGTAGTTTGTGTATATCGCTAAACCGGATAGCATCGGTTAGTGTCAGTTATGATTAGAAAAGTTTCTTTTTGTATTGGTGGTTATGACGAATAATTCTAGTTATTAGGTGATTGGTATTGAAACCGTTTCGTACTAGTAAAGGAAAATTTTGTTTGATAATTCATGAATAGCGGTATTTTATGTTCTTTCGTGTTAGCTTGAGGGCGCAATTTTTCCCGTGTGTGAGAGCGTTGCGATTGGTTGCTCGTGATAGAGAGGTTACCCACTTCCTTATTAGGACTTGGTGTACAGTGTAGTTAGTATATTCTGTAGGCTTGAAATGTATACGGGTTATCATTTTATCGTCTTGTTAGGAGGTCTAATAGGAAGGTAATGGACCGTGGATGGTCACGGGGAGTACTGGAAAGAGTTATGGTGATCGGTTTGGAAACCTGATCATACTTTTGATTGTGTAAGCTTTTGAGAGGTGTTTTGACCTACCTGTGTGAATTGAGATTTAAGACACCCGTTGAGTAGGATTGATTTGGAAAAGTTTAAAGTGTGTAATGATGTGGTTTAGATTATGAAACAGCCTTCCTAGGAGGGTAGGACCGAGATTGTTTAACCAAGTAAGGTTCACTTGGGGGTTTTGAGTGAGTAAGTGTTGGTATAGTAGAGTGTGAGTCGTGTTGTGTAGGACCTATACCCCGTGGGGTTAGTCCCGTTGGTTGAATAATTAGAAAGATTTGGCAATACCAATTCTAATAGAATTGTCATCACGTCAAGGATGGGATCGTATTCCTAACACCCGACTGAGGCAGTGAGACCTAAGTTTAGGAAATTGTGAATATAAGAGATAGTTGGAGAGGGCTTATCGTTAGTGTTGTGATGTATATGGATTGACTGTGAGAAAATGGGGGGGAGAAAGTGTTAAGATCCAGACTATGGAAGGCTAGTCTTTAAGTGGGATTGTGGAAGTCCCAAATAACAGAATCGTATTAGCTTGTTAAAGTTTGTTAATCCTGGATAAATCCAAACTAATATATAGTGTAACTATGATTGTAAATACTACAAGTTTTTGGGAATCTAACTTGCAATACTAAGAAGAACAATGAATACTAAAACTGTGAATTATTGATTGCAAAATATTCTGGCCAACGGGTACTGAATAACTTAACGATGAGATATGTGTTTTCTATGAAAACTTAATATATCTTACTATGCCGGAGGGTTCTTTTATGCACTAAGGTAAAACCCTAATGGGCTTACAAACGTCGTATAAATGTTAATGCATAATCTATTCCTAATATATCTATGCATATCACTTTAGCAGAAGTACTAACTATCATATATTACAACATTAACTAATAACTAACAGTACTAACTTTACTGGCAGAGAGTTCAGTTACTATCATTTTGTCACTGGCGGGTGAGTGGTAATAACTAATATAACTAGCAGTTACTAACTACTTAGCTCTATTTTCTTCAGTCTTTAGCTGCAGTATCAATCTTGATAACAAGCAGTTGTAAAGTATTCTGCGTAGTGTTACTACAAAATTCCTAAAACAATCATCCTCTTGATCTTTGATATTTACTTGTCAATCATCAAGTTTCTTTAGTTTAAGCATCTTGGTCAGTAGGAGGATGTATCTAAACATTTTACTACTCTTTTCAAGCAAGATTTGATGATCTTGATAAGTAAAATGCTAATAGTACTTTCTTATTCAGCCTTCCTAACTGCATGTTCAACATCTCCTCCATTAATTCCTGATCAAGTGGGTATTTTTTCCTCTACTGTATATTAATTCTCCATAGGTTGTACATCCATTAAACAGAGTGTGAAACTCAATAAATTTTTCATGCATTTTCCTTTTAGCAATTGATAACATACTCTAGCTTGGTCTTGTCACTGCTCCTCCCCTGTTTGGATGCATCCTCTTCATTCAAATCATCATCTGAAGAATCAATTTGTCTGTATTTCCTCCTTCTTGGTTGTGTAGGTGCTTGACTTTCTTTGTCTTTCTAATCTCTTGACTCTTTTTATATAGTTGAGGAAAATCTTTTTTTCTACAGCTTGAACATCCTTCTTTTCTCCATCCCCGCCCCCCTAAGCCACTGTTTTAATAATTTTGTACAAGAGTCATCAATTCCTGTAGTTTTAGTCTACCCTCATCACTTTTAGGTATGTAACCTCCTGGGAGAGGTAAATCATGGGGTGTGATTGGTACATTAGCCGTCAATTCAAATTGATGTTCCATACTACCCTCCCCACTTCCATATGTGTGACCTTCTGAGAGAGGTGGTTCATCGGGATTTTCAAGCACTCTCTCAGACCTAATCTGAGCAGGAGCACCCCCTGTGGTGTCTTGGCGCCTGGGACTGCTACCTATATCCATACCCTAAGGAATATCAACATTAGGTATTGCCGTGATCTGGGTCCTAATTATGTTGTCACTATCCTGTACGGCATCTAAGCTAGCAACAGTAGTGATAACCCTTTCCACGCTATCACCCCCTCCTTATGGATAGCCTTATCTGCTCTAAGGTCTTGAGATACACTAGTCTGAGGTAACTTAGTGTCCTTATTGGTTCTCCTACGTGTTTGAGTCTTTCTTTTTCTTGGAAATGTAGGATGTATAATGGGATTATTTGATTAATGTAAGCTTTCAGTTTGGGCGTTCATGAAAACTAGTGGAGGTGTTTCAGTATGAAGTGGTTCTATTAGAGGTTCATAAACATTTAGTTGTGAAGTAGAGGGTGTGGATTAGGGTTCAGGAGGTGTTGCTGAACCTTCACCGTCAAGTGCTTGGTTATGTACCAACATTATTAATGGTAACAAGCAGTATTAATATTAGTTTAACAGTATTAATATTAGTTCTACTAGTATATTATTAGTACTTATTGTATTAACTTATTCTCTAATAACTATGAATAACATGCCTCTATTCATCACAAGCACTCTGAAAATCTAGATAGACAATGTGAGACATTCATAGGATCCATATCTATGTATTAGCCCATGAATAAAAAGTTAAGAAATGTTTACTAGTTGTAACTCATTCCACTCTTAATGACTTACAGTTGTTTTTGATCTTACCAATTCCAAACCATACTGATTTGCTTTAAACTCGCAGTACTATTCCTTGGATATCATAATTAAGCTTCAAATTCGTATAAAAGCATCCTCACAAGCCATGTCAACGCACCAATCCACTCATGACCATCTATGCAGTACTTAAAAGCCTAGCAGTTTAATACTTTTGGTACCAGCAGTAGTACACTGTTTCTTCAAATAGAGAAGTTTAAGCAGTTGTATTAATAACTAATCATCATGTTTACCTTTCAACTTCAATCCAAATAGTCACTTGTGTATAATCGCTTGCACTTATACACCATTAACCTCCCCTGAGACCATGCAGCTACAAATTAAGCATACAAATGCTTGCCACCAGAAAATTAAATCTACTCACATCAAAAGCTTTAGTAAGCAAATCAGCTACATTATTATCAGTATGTATTTTAACCATCTCTATCAATCTCTTCTCATAGGAGTCTCTAATGAAATGATGCCTAATCTCTATATGCTTTGTTTTAGAATGGTAGACAGGATTCTTGACAACACAAATAACACTCTCATTGTCAACATGAATCTTTGTCTACATAAAATTGTATCTATAATCTAACAGCTAATTTTGGATCCAAAGCACTTGACCACAACAGTGAGAAGCAGCAATATATTCAGCTTCAGTAGTTGAATTAGCCACCACAGTCTGCTTTTTACATTGCCAAGAGATTAACCTTGAACCAAGAAATTGACAACCTCCTGTTTTAGATTTCCTGTCTAAACTGGCACCTGCATAGTCACTGTCTGAAAAAGCTTCCAATATAAAAGAAGAGCCCTTAGGATACCAAAGGCCCAAATTGGGTCGACCCTTTAGGTATCTAAAGATCCTTTTTACTGCATTCAAGTGGGAAACTTTTGGTTGAACTTGAAATCTTGAGCATACACAAACGGAGAGCATAATATCTTGTATGAGGATGTAAGGTTACATTCAATGACCCTATCATTGGACCTGTATAAATGGACATCACATCCACACCATCTTCATCTTTTGTTTTATAGCCTTACTTGGTTTCCTAGGAGTATGGCTGTTCCTTACACTAGAAAAGTCCAAATTTCTTCAAGATTTCACCAACATACTTGTCCTGACTAATGAAGATCCCATCCTCTTTTTGCTTGCTTGTAAACCCAAGAAGAAAGTGAGTTCTCCCATTGAACTCATCTGGAACCTTTTGTGCATTATTTGCTCAAAATCTGACATAAAGACTTTTAGTTGAACCATAAACGATGATGTACATTTCTACATTATTCTTGTACTTGTCTGGAATATCACCCTTGAATCTCTACTTACGAACAAAGTCCTTTGTCAATTTGGACCGATGTAGAATCCATTATCCATCGGATAGGTAGAGAGAGTCTCATACCAAGCTCTAGGAGCTTGGTGTAGACCATATAAGGCTTTTTCCACTTTGTAAACTTTTTCTGGAAATGTTTGAATCCAAAAAAACCTAGAGGTTGGCTGACATATACCTCCTCTTCAATAGTACATAAGAAAAGGCAATTTTAACATCCATCTGTATACACAATCTACAATTCCTGAATGATGCATAGGCCAGAACAGAAATAACTCGCTTCGCTTCATTCCTTGGCAACAGGAGCAAAAACCTATAATAAATCATGCCTTCCTTCTTTGTTTGTATCTTGTGCTACCAGACCGGGATTTGTTTCTGACTACTATACCCTTTCATCTTTTTATTTCTATACACCCACTTTTGTAACCAATAAGCCGCTTCATTGCCATCATAAGGTAAGTCTAAATTGGGTCCAAACTTTTAACTGAATCTTGAACTGAAGCAGCTCTTCTTGCATTGCTTCAACCCAACTTTCATCATCAGGGGCTTGAGCTATCTTTGTGGGTTCCTGCTGAGAGAGGAAACATGCAAATAAGCAGTTCTGGAAATCTTTGTGATTTGTCCTTCTCTGCTTTTTGGATGTAGCTAATCATAGCATGTTCTCCAGAACTCTTCTTTGACATGCCCCTTGTTTGTACTGCTGACTTTGGATCTCCAATTATTTGATCTTTAAGATGAATAGAGTGTACTCTAGTCGTGGGAATAGGACTGACAACAGTTGAAGGTTCCATGTTGTTGAAATCAGCCTCTGCATCCATAACTTGATCAGCAAAAGGAGAATTGTAAGTGTCTAAATCTTCATCATCAAAAGCACTGCCAAAAATGCCAGTATTTTGAACTTCATCAGTATCCTCCAAATCAGGCATGAGAGGATCATCTGCGAAAATCATTGGACATCATTAGAAGTTCTTGGTGCAACTAGGTAGCATTAACTAGTGTGCTAACAGTATTAAAAACTGTGTTAGTGCTGCTCTGGCTTTAGGTAGCCTTCCTTGAAGAAGCTCCTGGTGCACTGTGCTACAAAACTCTTTTCTTAACAGCATTCTGATTTGCTCTGTAGCCTCCTTATCTTGATCCATCATTATCATGAACAATGTCTTCAAGGCTTGTCATTCTCAAAAAACATTTGGTTGGTTTTTATACAGGTTTTCTCCTGTAGCATCTTACTGTATCATTTTTATACGTTTCATCTGAGCTCTTGTAGCTTGAAGAGATAGAAGACCATAATGGGAACACAATATATTGTTGAGTAGATTCATTCTTTTCTTCAGATTGTCTCAGCTCCATCAACACTTTTCTTCAAACCTGTATCACCATTAGCTTCTTGTGGACCTGCATTTTTGTTAGTTTGTTCCATTGCAGTACTGGTTGATATTCATAGATATTTTGTTAAGAATCAATATCAAAAGCCCAGTTAGTTCCTTGTCCTGCAACATTTTGGTTTATTTTCAAGAAAGTTTACATGCAGATTTTCTTCAACTTTTTTGGTTTGAGAATTAAATACCCTGAAAGCTTTGCTATTTACAGAGTACCCCACTAAAAACCCTTCTTCATCCTTTCCATCAAATTTACCTAAAGGGTCTAAGGTATCTAGGATCGTAACAGGACATCCAAAAGGTCTCATGAAACTTATTCTTGGTGGTCTGCCAATTATAAGTTCATAGGGTGTCTTGTTATGAGTCTGGTCACTAAAACCTATTAGAACATAAACAAGTAGTTTATTAACTGATTCAGGCTAAAATTAAGTAGGTTAGAAGTGAGTCTGCTAGCATAGTCCTAGCTGCCTCAATCAGAGTCCTATTCTTTCTCTCAGCAACTTCATTTTGTTGTGGAGTTCTGGCAACACTAAATTCCCTTTTATCCCTTTTAATCCACATAATTCATTCATTTCCCTGTTTTTGAATCCTGTCCCATTATCATACCTGATTACTTTAACCTTATGGTTTAATTAGTTTTCTATTTCTGTTATAAATTTCTTAAGAACCCCACTTGTCTCATCCTTAAAGGCTAAGAAGAAAACCCAGCTAAACCTGCTAAAGTCATCAGTCACTACAAGGAAATATGTCTTATGGTTGATACTCCTAACAGATGTTGGACCAAACAAGTCCATATGCAACATCTGTAAGAGTTGACTAATAGAGCTCATAAGTTTATCTTTACAGGAAGCCTTGTGTTGCTTTCCCTTCTGACAAGCAACACAAGTATGGTCATTATCAAAAATCTTTGAAGGAAGACCTCTTACAAGGTTTCCCTTCACTAGTTATTCATTGTTTTAATAATTTACATGGGACTAGCCATTCTATGCCATAATTTAGACTCATCAATTGTGGCTTTTGCAAACAAACAAGTTAAATCTCCAGAAGGAACAACATTCTTTAAATCAAAGCTGTACATATTGCTTTGCCTGGGAACTCTAAGCAGTACTTGGCTTTAAAGTAGACTTAACAAATAAAAAATCAGGAGACAAAACAAGACATTTTAGTGTTAGTGAAAAGAACATATTTTTCTTGTCCAGACATATGTGAGACAGATGGAAAATATTAAACTTTTGTTTTTGACAAAAAACAATCTTTAAAGTTCTAACTTATCTGTTCTTATCTTTCCTTTTCTTGTTACTTACCACCTCTAGCACTTCCACCAAAAGCAACAAAACCTCCATCAATGTCTTGATAGTCAGTAAGGAAGTATTTGTTCCCTATTATGTGCCTAGAACATCCACTGTCAAATATTCCTTTGTTCTTCAAATCATGTTGTGGAATTTCCCCTACACAAAAGTAAGAAGAGTCAGGGGTCTCTTCGGGGGACCAAGCCTTATGACTTGAGTATGCCTTGTGGATCATATAATTGACTCTTTTTGAGACGCATGATCACTATTATCTTCTTTTTTTTGGGAGAACATTGTTTAAATCAGTATTTTTTGGGTCTCCAATAAGAACATGATGAAGGCCGTAAAATCTGTGACCCCAGTTCACTAACAGTACCTAATTGCTGTTTGCCGAGCAGTATTACACCATTTTTTTACTTTGCTAGTTTTCACTTTTTCATTTGAAATCCTTGTATTTGGGTGTTGTTGACTTATAAAAAAGGCCTGTCTAATAGTGTGAATGAGACTTATTGCTAAAAAAAGCATTGTTCTTAATTTTGATAACATTCACTCTATATGTATGGGTTTAGCAGTATTAACTGGTCTGAATGTACTTGTTGTTGTTGTTGCTCTTAGAGAGCTTTGTTGGAAGTGCACTAAATGGTACTTTTCCACGACCTTGTTAAGACTGCTGAGGAACAATATGTTATTGATGATTTTTTCTCTGAACACTATTCCAAACTTGGTCTTATTTCCCTGGGACGGTTATTCTTTCCCATATTTTTCAAAAGCAGACTTTTTAGCCTATTTTCTTTTCATGAAAATCCACAGTCCCTTTTATTAGATGGCATTTTTTTTTTTTTGTATTTGTGTTTATGTTTTCTGATTTGTTATGTTTGTTGTTAGTTGCTGTATTGTTGGTCTTGTTTTTTGTCGTTTTTTGTTGTTAACTGCACAAACAAAAACAAGCTTTCTTTGTAGACCCAAATCCTAACCTCTGTTTTGAGTCCATTTCCCCTTCCAATCTCTTCTTTCTACCTTAAGATATTGATTTTTTTTGTTTTTTTTTTTTGTGTGTTTTGTTGTTTTTTTTCTTGTTTTTTTTTTGTGTGTTTTGTTTGGTTTTTTTGTTGGTTTTTTTGTTTTTTTGTTTTTTTGTTTTTTTTTTTTTATTTTTGTTTTTTTTTTGTTGTGCTGTTTGTTGTTGTGTGTTTTTTGTATTTTTGTTTTTTTGAGGTTTTGTTATCTTGTTTTTGTTTTTTTTTGTTTTATTTTTTTGTTCTATTTTGGTGTTTTTGTATTGTGTTTGTTTTTGTTTCTTTTGTAGTTTTTTTTTTTGTTTTTGTTTTTTTTTCTATTGTAATTTTTGTTATTTGTTTTTATATTTGTTTTTTTTGTGTTCTTGTTGTTTTGTGTTTTTTGTGTTTTTTTTTTTTGTCTCTGGTTTATTTTTTGTATTTTTTTTGTGTTGTTGGTTGTTTGTTTTGTTTGTGTGTTTGTTCTTTTTTTTTTTTGTTTCTGTTTTGTGATCTTTTTGTTGTTGTGGTTTTCTTTTTGTTTTTATTTTTCGTATTTGTCTTTGTGTGTGTTGTTTTGTATTGTTGTTTCTTGATTTTGTTGTTTTTTGTTTTTTGTTTGTTTGTTTGATTTGTGCTTTGTTTTTGTTTTTCATTTTGTTGTTTGTTATGTTATTTAGTTTTGTTGTTGTTTTTTGTTTGTTGTTGTTTTGTGTTTTGGTTGCTTTGTTTTTTGTTCTGTTATGTTGTTTGTGTTGTGGTGTTTTTTTTGTTGTTGTTTTTTTTGTTATTTTTTTGTTTTGTTGTTTATTTTTTTTTGTTGGATGATTTTATGTTTCTTTTTTTTTTGGTGTTTTGTTTTTATATTTTTTTTTTGTTTGTGTTTATTTTGTTGTTTTTTGTTTTGTGTTTTGTTTTTGTTATGGTTGTTTTGTTTTTTGTTTATATTTGGTTTTTTGTTGTTGTATTTTGTCTCTTTTGTGTTTTGTATTTTGTTGCTTTGTTTGTTTTTGTTGTGTTATTTATTGTTTTTATTGTTTTGTTTTTGTTTTGTATTTTTGTTTTTGTGTTTTTTTTTTTTTTTTTGTCTTGTTGGTTATTCGTTGCCTTGTGTTTTTGTTGTTTAGGTGTTTGTTTTTGTGTTTGTCTGTTTTGTTTTGTTTGTTCTTTTTGTATTTTTGTGTGATGTTTTTGTTTGTTATTGTGTCGTTTGTGTTGTTCTGCTGTTTTTTGTTGTATTTTGTTGTTCTGTATTTTTTTTGTTTTGTTTGTTGTCCTTACAAATTGTTCGCTTTGGTTTAATCCTCTGTTTGTTTATGTTTTTCTTACTTTGTATTCTTTGTACGATGTCTCTTATGTTTGTTTTTTACTTTCTTTCTTTTTTTCTGCGTTTTTTTGTTTTTTTTCTGTTTCTGTTTGTGTTTGCTGTTTGGGTTATTCTTCTTGTGTTGTTTGTAACATGCCACAAAACAAACAAGGCTTTTTTGTAGACCCAAATACTAACCTCTATGGTTTATTGAGTCATTTTCCCATTCAAATCTCTTCTATCTACTTACAGCACTATTGAGTGGTTATCCTAGGTTTTTCAGCTTGTTTAGGTTTAACATATTCATTTCTAGCATTAGTAAACTCAATTCTTTTAAGACTGGGTTTGTCTGTTGCTTGCAAATCATTAGATTGAAAAATTTCCTCATCATCACTTTACCCAATCTTCATTGATTACTTACTAGTCCTAAAAGATTCAACTCTAGGGCATTTATACACTAGAATTTTCTAGGTGGAGTGATACTGGCTTTAAATTGAGTACTCACTAAGCACTAGTCTTATTTGCTGGGTTAAGTCTATAAACAGATTTCATTCAATCCTGCAAAGATAGATCAGCTAGTGGGGGAGGCCATGGTCGTTATTCCCGTTAAAAGGATGTGGAACAACTTTGATATCAATTTATACTTTTTGAAACTATCATTTGTTTGAGCTCTAGTTGTAAGGACGACTGTGAGCGCGCATTTAGGACTTGGGTATGGAGCGTTGAGGCGCCGTGAGTTAGCATTAGAGGAGGGTGTGAAGTGCCAATGAAACGGATCTTCTTTAGCCTGTTAAAGCTTAGTTAACTTGGATAAATCCAAACTAACTATATGAGAAACTATGATTGTGAATACTACAAGTTATGTGGAATCTAACTTGCAATAATAAGAAGAACAATGAATACTAAACTTGAATATATTGATTGCAAATATTCTGTGTAGGTTACAGAATAACTAGCTATAATTTGATATGTGTTTGCTGTGAAAATTGATATCTCTAACTATGCTGTAGGGTTCCTTTTATACACTAAGGAAACCCTAATGGGCTTACAAAACGCGTCAAGTGATCATGCATATCTATTACTAATATAACTCATGCATATCACTTTAGCAGTACTAACTATATAATACTAACAGTATAAAATATGAACTAACAGTACTAACTAAACTGGCAGTACTAACATTTGTACTGGCAGTACTAACTATTATAACTAGCAGTACTAATGACTTAGACTATTTTCTAAGTTCTTCAATAACAACATCAAGTTGAACCAACAATATAAACTTCCAAAGCTAGCAGTATTAAATTGAATCAGCAGTACTAAGTTGTAGATGTCCATAATTCCCAACAATCCTCCCCTAAACTTGTGATTTATCTCTAAATCAGCAAGTTTCTTTAGTATAAGCATCTTGACTACCAGGAGGATGTATCCAAACACTTCTTCATTCTTCTAGCTATAACTTGATAAACTTGAGAAGATCAAATGCCATTGAAGATTAACTTTCTTCCAGTCTTTTTATAAAATCCCTTAACTCTCATAGAAAGCATGGCCACCTGCCATTTAAGGTCCATTTCTTCCAAATTATCATGATCAATCTGCTCTAGGTCTTCATCATCTAGTTGTGGACTATCTGACCGATTAACAAAGAGTGAGAACATTAGATCATCAGTAAATGATGATGAAGATGCTTGTCCCTGAGAATTATGGCATGATGCAGTAGAAACACTATTAGCAGTATTAACTTCATTATTGCTGCTAGTGTCTTCTATAGAGAGAAAGGCCACATTCTGAGAGTTTGAAGATGATTCATAGGAACCTTTGATATCCGCTTTAAACACTTTTAGGTTATTGTATAGATCATCAATATCCAAATCTTCTATACCATCTTTGTTCCTCATAATCAAGGCTACATTGTTCCATGATTAAGGTAGAGCTCTTAAAAATTTCTGATTTGCATCTTCATTAAGAACAACTGCACCATGAACTTCTGGAAGGATGATAGGTTTTTGAAACCTATCATATGCTTTATCCAAGCCTTATGTGTCAGATACAAAAACGTTTTCAAATTGTTGCTTCAAAACAATCTTCTGCATCTTCTTAGATTCAACATTGCCACCAAATATACTCTTAATAGCAGCCCACATAGACTTTGCGTCATTTATTTCATGGAACCTCAGTTGATACTCATCAGGAATAGCCAAAAGCAAAATGCTTTTAGCTTTTCTTTCTCTTTGTCTTTGTAATAGTGCTTGAGCAGTCTTTGGAGGTACTTCAGTTTCAATACCTTTTTCATCAGTTGTTACTTGTATAGGACCATCACCATTCAAGATCACTTGCCATAAACTATAATTTGTGTTAGTAAGATACTGCTCCATCCTCATGCTCCAAAGGGTATATTCACCCTTCTTGAGGATAGGAAGTTTTACAGTAGACACCATTTGAGGAGATTCTACTGGTGCTATTTGTGTTGCAGGTTCTTCACCAGACATTGTGTATTATAGGAAGAGATCTAGATCTGATAAAGTTCTTCTTATTCAGAGTTTCTCCACAAGCTCTGATACCACTTGTGAAGTCCCAAATAAACAGATCTTCTTAGCTTGTTAAAGCTTAGTTAACCTGGATAAATCCAAACTAACTATAAGAGAAACTATGATTGTGAATACTACAAGTTATGCGGAATCTAACTTGCAATACTAAGAAGAACAATGAATACTAAACTTGAATATATTGATTGCAAATATTCTGCCATCTTGATTGTAAATATTCTATCTAGGTTACAGAATAACTAACTATAATTTGTTATGTGTTTGTTGTGAAAATTGATATCTCAACTACGCGCCAGCAGGTTTCTTTTTATACACTAAGGAAACCTAATGGCTTACAAAACGCGTCAAGATGATCATGCATATCAATTCTAATATAACACAGCATACACACTATTAGCAGTACTAACAAATAATACTAACAGTACAAAAATATGCACAAGAAGGTACTTAACTAAAAAACTGGCATACTAACATTTAAACTAAGCAGCACCAAACTAAGTATAACTAGCAAGACTAAATGACTAGAGACTATTTCTAAGATTCTACAATAACAGCATCAAGTTGCAATAGGCCCAGCAGTTAACAAACTCCAAAGCTAACTTCCAAAGCTAGCAGTATTAAATTGAATCAGTAGTACTAAGTTGTAGAAGTCCATAATTCCCAACAGAGGGTGTTGTATACAGTACATTTAAGGTCGGACAGGGTTCTGGATCAGCACCAGAGTTCAAGAGACATGAGAGGGTGTCAGCATTTAGACAGCCCACACTTACCACATGGACAGACTCGGAGGACGGTATGATTTATATTGATATTCCTAATTACCCACCACCAGCACCACCTGTACAGACACCACTTTCACCCAAGTGGACATCTGGTTCACTTCCTATTTCCCCATCACCATCAGATGATCCATCACCCATTTCATCACCTATGATACCTTTGACTATACCATCTCCTATAGCTACACCCGCTACAATTGAGACTGAGGGATTTCTGATTGAGCTGGGAGCTCAAGTTCAGATGCATGGGGAATTGATTAGTGATCATGGAGTACGATTAGAGTTGACTGAGGTTGTTAACGGTATGAGGAGAGGGCAGGAGCCTAAAGGAGGTGCGTAGGATATATGAGGTTTAGGTTAGCAATTATGTATATATATATCACTAAATCGGGTAGTATCGGTTAGTGACGGTTATGATTAGGAAAGTTTCTTTTTTTGTAATGGTGGTTATGGCGGATTGTTAGGATTAATGTTTTCATAACTTAGTACCGACAGTACAATAGTTAGTACCGACAGTTATACTTAGTACCGACAGTACAAAGTAGTTAGTACTG